>JAAGNO010001022.1:0-33564 GCA_033439905.1 Ceryle rudis
GAGAGGGCGGGGCTTGTGAGGAGAGGGCGGGGCCGCTGAGCCGCAGGCGGGGCCAGAGTGAAGGGGAGGCGGGGGAGGACACAGCACCCGCCTCCCCCCCCCGGTAGCCCTCCCTGGAGCCCCGCCGGGCTGGCCACCTGCAGGGCCACCTCGGGGCAAGGACAGTGGTTTGGAGTCGGTCCTGGGCCCTGCAGTCCTGCCGTGCAGGGTGCAGTTCAGTACTGGGGGCACCCTGGGTTGGCTGGGGGCAAGCAGGGCTAATTGTGAGAGTGCTCGGGCAAGCTGAGGGCATCCAGGGCTGACTGGGGAGGGGTCTCGGGACTAGCTCAGGGCATCCAGGGCTGATTGGGGAGGGGTCTCGGGACTAGCTCAGGGCATCCACGGCTGATTGGGGAGGGGTCTCGGGACTAGCTCAGGGCATCCAGGGCTAAGCAGAGGCACTTGGGGTTAGCTGGGGACACCTGGGGCTATCTGGGTGGGCACCTGAGCTAGTGGAGGGCATCTGGCAGTGTCTGTGGAGTGCCTGGGACTAGCTGGGGACACTCAGGACTAGTGAGGAACCATCAGAGCTGGCTAGGAGGTGCCTGGGACTCGTTGGGGTACATAAAGTGCTAGTGGGAACACCCAGGGCTAGCTAGGAGGTGCCTGGGACTAGCTGGGGGACACCCAGTGCAGCTAGGAGGTGCTTGGGACTAGCTGGGGGGCACCCAAGGCTAGCTAGGAGGTGCCTGGGTCCATCTGGGGGACACCCAGGGCTAGCTTGGAGGTGCTTGGGACTAGCTGAGGGACACCCAGGGCTAGCTAGGAGTGTCTGGAGCTAGCCAGGGGTACCGGGGGTGAGCTGGGGACACCTGAGCTAGTGGGGGACAGGCCGGGCTAGTTGAGGGGGGAACACCCAAGCCTGCCTGTGAGGATGCCTAGGGCTAGTTGAGGGACCTCCAGAGCTAGCCAGCGTGCACCTTGGGCTAGCTGGGGGACAGCAGAGGCTGGCTAGGAGGCTCGCGGGGCCAGCCCATTACCGGGGGCCAGCGGGGCCAGCCCGAGTTACCGGGAGCTAGCCGGGTGTCCGTCCCGTCCCCCCCCTCCCCGTAACCTCCAAAAGGGGAATTTTCCAGCTGGTAATTTCTGCTGCGTCAACACCCAGCTCAAGGGAGAGGAGAAGAGACAAGGGGGCATTTTAACAGCAGCTCCACTTGCGAATAGCCAGCCTCAATCCCGGCTCCAGCATTAAAACCCTTTCCGCCCCCTAAAAACCAGCATCCGTGCAAGTTGGACCAAGAGTTTGTCAGGAGTGTGGTTCAAAACTGCTTGGAAAAAAGGGATGAGGTAATAATACTGGTGAAGCATGTTGTATTTCTCTCTTTCTGCCTGTCTGTCTTTCTCCCTCTCCTCTCTCTCTGTTTCTCTCTCTCTTTTTTTTTTTTTTTTTTTTTTTTTTAAAGCCAGGCCTGTTTTGGGTTATTGTCTCCCCCTAAAGCCAGGCATAGATCGCCTGGCCTTGCCTCCATTTTAATTGCAGGCTGAAATGGGGGAAGTGACCCTCTTTTTTTTTTTTTTCCTTAAAAAAAAAAAAATAAAAAAAAAAACCCAAAGAAAAAAAAAAACCAAAACAGCAAAAACCAACAAATGACCAAAAAAAAAAAAAAAATCCCAAACAAAAACCCCACCCTTGGAAAAAAAAAAAAATAGTGGTTTTCCTTTGGGGGGGATATAGGTGATTTGGGGTAAGGCTGTAACAAGTGCAAAAGTGGCTGGAAATGTTTTCTGTCATGCTGAGAAAGTAGTGAGGGGTCCTCCCCCCCTGCCCTCCGCAGAGGAAAGTGCTGGGGAGATGTGGCCGAGGGGAGCAGGAGAGGTGCTGGGAAAGGTGCTGGTGGGAGAAGGGGTTGTGCTGCTGGGATCGCCTTTGTGTCTCTGTAAATAGACATGTCAGTTCCCGAAGTAATACAAGTAGTGTCTGATAACTCAATCCCCGATGACAAACAGAGAATGGAGCAGATTTTCGGGACTGTAACAGTGGGAGGATTTCTCTTTTGAAACGGAGGGGGTGGAAAAAATAAAAGCTGGTACCTCCTGAGGAGGTTGTTGCCCGGCGTGGTGTTGGGAAGCTGAGCGTTCGGGTGAAAGCTGGAGATACAAACCGATATTTGTTTATTTTTACACCTGACAGGGGAAAGATAAACAAAGGAGAGTTTAACAGCTCTTTAATGAATTCCTCATGCTTTTTATTTTGCAATCTGAATGATTCATTTGGCAGGCTTTACCGGACCGGATTATTATCAGCATTGTTTAAAGCCATGCTAATTAGGAGATGTGTTTAGCAAACAGTGGCATTGTAGGTACCTGTACCGAAGTTCTCGCGGGCGTTTTAATTGCATCGCTGGTATCGTTTTTAGCATTTAGTGGCTGTAATAGAGATCCAGGTCTCAGTTCTTGAACTCGCTCAAGTATTTATTGCGAGTGTGGATTCTCTGTAGATAGAGCAGCCCCGCTGCTAACGCATGAAGTGTATTTTCTCTAAAGGGAGAGGGAGTATTTTTTCTTTTGGTTTTTTTTTCTTCTTTTTTTTTTTTCCCCTCTTCTTCTCCATGGGGATTAAAAGGAAAAATCAGCGTTATCCAAGAAGAGTGAGGATAAACCAGATTTGGAGGAAGACGCTTGCTGCCACTCGATAACTCTTCGCTTTTATCCCTACCTGGCTTTGAATGTTTTATGTTTCTGTAGCATCTTTTAATCAGAATCCAGATTCGACTTTCCCCTGCTAAATTCCCTCCACTTTCTCTCCCTGTTTGTCAAGTTGTAGATTTTGAAATCGTTCGCGATGGAAAAGAGAAAAAAAATAAATTAATGGGTGGAGTGTATTATTAGTCACAATATTTTCGACATGTGGGAAGGAATTATCGCTGCACAAAGGTGGTTTTTGGGAGCTGACAAGAACAGCGGAGAGGAGCCTGCCCTGTGGGCTGGAGGGAGAGCCCCGAAACGGCGTTTAGGGGAGCTCCCAAACATAGGTTCCTGAAAAATATGACGTGGTTTGATACGCTGCCGGGGTAACTGTAACAGAAACAGAAAAGTAGGGTTGGGGGTTGTTTTGTTTGGTTTGTTTTTTTTTTCCTGGGTTTTGATGCAGCCTGTCCAGGAGGGGGAAACTCGCTCACAGCTAAACTTCCCTGGCGTTGTTCTCCCAGGCTGTACGGCAGCGTTGGTGTCATCGAGTCAGCGTTAGCGTTGTACCAAAACCCGGGGTGTTGTGGTAGCTCTGGCTGCAGATGCCTGTCGGTATACTTCAAATGCTGCTTCCTCCTACAGCGTGCAGGACCGAGCTTCTGCAAACACGACCTGTACACGGGGTTCTCGGAGACTGGAGAAAATGGGCCAGTTTCTCCCCGTGGTCTTTGTTTTCTGGGACAGTTGTACAACAGTGGATACGTTCTTTGTGAGAAGATTTTTTTTTTTTTTTCTTTTTTTTTAATAACTGGAAGTGCTTAGAGGAAAACCAGTTTAGCAGCACCCCCTCCCCAGCAGCCCTCCATCAAAAGGAAAAATGTCTCGTGTTGGAAAGATCTGTTGTTTGTACGCCTGCTTTTCCTCTGGGAACATGTTGTGTTGCTGCGAGGTTGAGTGTATTCTTTTTGTCTTTGCCATCCACTTGTGTGGATTATTATTTTTTTTTAGATACGTGTTTTTGAAGTTTCTGAGCAAAGTTTCCTGTCCTCCCAGCAGCTCAGCAGTAGGCTAACACCCAACCCAAACTGTTGCTGCTTGCTTCCAGAGCGGAGTTATTTCATAAACAGCTCAACCTTTCCCAGGACATTTTTCCCTTCATGTTCTTGCTGGTTTTACTGGCCGCTCCAGAGCGCTCTGTAACGCTCTTCAGACTCCCCCTAAATTGGTAAAAAGCATTCCCAGAGTTTTTCCTTGCTCCTGGGTGCTTGGTTTAATGGGCAAAACAAAAGGGCAAAGAGGGGGCTAAGCTGGAGCCTTTGCAGAGCTACCTGCAGTGGTAATGGTTATCCCACATGTCTGTTCTCCCTCCCAGGAGCCAGCGGTTCGTGCCCGCTCCTGGCTGCGAGCGTTACCCTAGGAAGTTCCAACAACAGGGGATTAATCCCGTGTTTGGGTTTTGCTCCTGGCTGACGTCTTGGTCGAATATTCTGAAGTGCGTAGCTTACCTGCGTTTTGTGCGTGCCGTATTTGAAAGGGCAAGCGTGTGACTAGTGAAAGGCAGCGTGGGGTGGGGCTGTCTGCAGAGCAGGGGTCACGGTAGGCGAGGCGACAAGGACCGGCCACAGCTGGGAGACAGAGGGGAGGCGTCGGGTCTGCGTGAAGTGCTGCCGTCCTCCTCCATCTCCATGCCTAAGGACCTCCAGGAGCCTTTTCGTGGTATTTTAGTCAAGTACGATGACAGTCAGGACTCTGGTGTTAAAATCTGCTGCTTCAGAACTTCATTTTGGTTTCTCTTGAGGACTTTTTCGTTTCACTAGGCGATATATTTGTGTTGCAGCCCCCTTAAATGCAACCTTCAGTAGCTGGTTTTCTCAATTCCCTCTACCATTCTTTACCATGAGGGTGGGGGAGCACTGGAACAGGTTGTCCAGGGAGGTGGTTGAGGCCCCATCCCTGGAGACATTCAAGGTGGGGCTTGACAGAGCTGTGAGCAACCTGCTGTAGCTGAGGCTGTCCCTGCTCTCAGCAGGGGGTTGGACCAGATGACCTCTGGAGGTCCCTTCCAGCCCAGACATCTCTGTGATTCTGTGATTCTACATCTTAAATCCTTTCAGGCAGAATGAGAAATAAAAGCACGTGTTGCTTGTTGCGGGACTTTTTCACTTTGAGATGCAAGAGGGAAGAATCTCAACATCCCTGGACAGTTCAGTAGTTCTCTGGTTCGTGCTGCCTCGGGGTGTTGGGATGCACACGGTGCCCCGTTCGTAGGGACAGCTGCTTGGGATTCAGGCCCCATCCTATGGCTGTTGAGCGAACGTGATGGTGTGGTAGCTGCTTTTCATCAGTCTCCCCTTCTGCGAATCAGGTGCTGGGCTGCATTCAGCTCTGCCAAAACATTTTCTATTACACTGACAGAAAAAAATCATAGTTTGTGCTAAAACCGCTTATCCTTCATCAATGCCAACTAGTGCAAGCCCCCGCTGAATGTCCCCCGAGACGTGCTGCAGCTCCCAGGCTCCTGGGTGGGGTTTTCTGTCCCTTACCAAGTTTAGGTGTGGTGCACTTACTTTCTGGACCGTTGCTTTAACTTTCTCTCATAGCCATATATAAGAAACATCAGACTGCTGTTGAAATGTCGGGTTCGAATAGCTTCCGAGCGCTCCGCAGGCGGGATGAGATCCTTGACAGTTATTCTAATTAGATGGAAATGTGCTTTCCACCTCACGGTGTTCTGTTGCGTGCAGGTAAGGACGTACTCGTGCCTCGGAACCACCAGCTTTGAAACGTAACAGGTGGAGGCCGAGTTAGAGCTGAAACTCCCCTTCTCGCCTTGCTTTTCACGGCCGTGGCTCGCTTTTATTCCAGCCCACGCGGCAGAGGTCCCTTCTGTCCTGTAACTCCCTTGGCTTGCGCGTGTGCTCGGGAAGAAGAAGGCTCTGCAGATGTTGGAAGCTGCCCAGCGTTCGCTGTGGGGCAGAAGCGAGTGGGGGTCTCCTGTAATGGAGGGAGGCAGCGCGGCCTCAGAAATATTCTACAAACGCAGCTACTTGCTTGTGTGTGTGGATTAAAATAAACTTAGTAACAAGAATGTCAGAGTGTGTGCCAGGAATTTAGCTGCTTAAGAACCCTATTTAGCAAAGTGAGTAGGGTTTTGCATATTAAGGAATATGTTTATACCTGTGTATACTTCAATACCTAGCTATCTTGACTAATGATTTCCTCGTCACATGTTGAACAAACGTCTCGTTCCATCCAAGCGAGTTTGCCTCCTGGTATCCCTCACCTTGTGCAGAAGGGCTCTGCAGGAGCAGTTGGTATTTCGGGTGGTTAGCTCGCTCTCCTTGAGCAAAGAGCTAAGCAAAATTCACACCTTTTGCGCTAATGTTCCATTGGAGAAAACACCTTTCTGACTCGTGCTCAAATCAGGCTCCGAAACAGAAGAATCAATGCTCTGTAGTAGCCATTAAGTGCTTAAAAATACCCAAACCTGAAACCAACTAATTTAAGTCCTGATAAATGGAGCAGTTGGGATTCAGGGCTCCTGAAAATCCTGCTGCTATAGCCTCGGAGAATGAGGGGATAGCTAAATATAAAACTAGCTTATTGACTTCCTTCTTATTACCACCGTATCCTTCTTGGCTTCGCTCCGCTTCTTTATTTGAAAATAGTTGATCAAATCTGGATTATGAGATTTATCCTAAAAAGTGAAAGGGATATTTATCCCGGGCACTAAGCGCTCGTACCGTGAACTGTACAAACGAAATTAGACTGGTCACAGAGCACTTCCTATGTTATCTTTAGTTTTATGCTGGTTGGTTTTTTTGCTCTTGGATTATTCCAGACTCCTTACTTGCCTTTTCTGTCTCTTAGGTGCTCTTTCCCTCGGTTCCTCCCACTGCTGTACTTCTCTTTAAAAATTACCTCATGATTCTTCCTCCTTCTGCGGCTCCCTCCCTTTTTACCTGCTGGGTTTGGGAACATGAGCAAAGATCCCCTAGCTAAAAAGCCAAAAAAACCAGTGAGAAAGTTTGGGGGAAACCATTCTTCAGGGCAATTCCCAGTCTGATACGCTTGCAGTTCTCGAATCCTCTTTCTTTTGTTTTTTCTTTTAAGGTGCTTTTTAGGATGGTTTTTTTGGCTAATAGATGAACAGGGGCAAGGACTTTTTGGCTAGGTTATTTTCGTGACTGTTTTTAAGCAGAAGCTTCAGCTCTCGTAGGAGTTAATGGCACTTGGACAGGTGAGTGTCACACGAGTCACAGGCATTTGGATTTTTTCAGGGTGCTTTTTTAATCTTCACTGCTAGTGTAGCAGATGTATCTGTAGCTAAATTCTTCTCTTTGTTTGGTATCACCAGCCTCCTCAAACCTAGTACCCTGTAAGGCGCTTTCTAAGCGCTGGCCAGCTCTTCCGTGTTCTTGCTGCATTCTGCGAGGTCCAGGGTGATGGGCAGGGTTGGATCTGTTCTGCTGGTGTGACCACAGGAGAGAGAACGGGGATCAGAACCAGGGGAATCGTCTGAGCAGCTGTTTCTGGGCTGGAGCTCTCCGCGATGGAGAGGTGGGCACATGGACAGAGCTGGAAGTTGTGGGGAAATGAGTAAGTGAAATGCAGAGGAAACACAAAGAAATACTACTGCAAGTAAGCACTTGGAGCTGGCAGCGTGCACCTAGTGCCCTCTTGGAAAGGTGCATCCTGCTGGATTAGTGAATTGTTACCGGTGGGAATAGTCTATTTTGGGCTGCAGAGGTTTTACAGGCATGGGAAAGAAAGCTTTTACCTTCTGTCAGGGCTTTGCATCTTTTCCTGTGCCTCTGTTGGTTCTCTTTTTTTCAAAATTTTAACCTTTTTTTAAGAGAAGCAAACCGCTTTACTTACCTTTGTGCGTGCTGCTCTTTAACGTGAGGATGCTGCTGGCTGTTGGAGGCTGGGACTCAGTCGAGCTGGGTGGGAATAGAACTCAGACTTGTGTATAACGGGGCCACAGAGTTTTTCTATAAGCTTAGGCAACTCTTCTGCTTCGGAGGAGAATCGCTGTAACTCTAAGGTTAGATTAATACTACCCCCTTTAAAGTGTGCGGATGGCGAGTGTCACAGCGACGTTAACTGAAACCGCGACGTTTAACAGAGCAAACAGTGTCGTTAAAATTGTTTGCAATCCCCATATAACATGATGGCTTTTACAAGGACTTCTTCGAAGCACTCCTCTCTGGAAGCATAGTTAAGTTGTTAATAGTCTTAAAATATGTGTGTTAAACCCTTTAACACAAGGGCTAAATAATTTTTCAGGTACACTTAGAAATCCATTCCTCGTTCGAAACACGGCGTTGTAAATCCGTGGTGGTTGCAGCTGTTGCTCGTCGTGATGCGACACTGAAGGTTTTTACATTAAGTTGACGTTTAGATTTTAATTTCTGCCTTTTATTCTTCCCATTCCCAAATACAGGACCTCTGATGAACCTTTTGGAGCTTGTCACCAGAGGCCGTTCGCCTCTCTTCACTGAATCATGCGCTGTCCAGCTGTGAAACATCGCCACGTTTGGTTTTGCTAACGGGAAACGTTTTCGACTATCGGTAAGTTCTCAGCATTTAGAGAGATTTTTGTCACGTGGTAAGGGAAAGAGAGAGAGTAACTGGAGATGACATTGTCGTGAGGGCTTACAGTTCTTTATAGGATTGGACTGAGCGTTGATAACAAGGGCCGGTTTAGAAATCTTACCCTGCTGCCAAAGTTGAAGCAATAGCTCTGGCTCTCCTCCCGCTCCTACCTTGCGGTAGGGCTGCCTCCATTAATCACGGTCACTTGGTTCTCCGCTGCTCGCTTAGAAGAGGAAAACAGGTGCAGAGCTCAAAGCAAGAAGCAGAAATACAGAGCAGTGCAAACCAGCGCGGGTCTCAGCTTTACCGTTCCTCCAGACCCTTCTGGCTCCTTTTGTGACTCAGGGACAGAGGTGTAAATGAGAATCTTAAAGCAACAGCCTTAAGTCTAAGTGAAAATACATTATTACTTCTACGCTTTGCTAACAAAGTAATTTCCCATGTGTCTGTGTCGGTCTGGCTCCCTCAGTCCCCTATTTTATTTCTGTAACTGTCTCAATCAGAGGACTAAAAGGAGCTCGCCAAAACAATCGCTGTGGAGAAGCCATCAGAATTAAGAGGCGAGGCTTGGCAGTCTGCAGCAGACACTGAGAACAAAGTCAGTGGTATTTGCTTCAGTCGGGTCAGATTTGTTTTCAAGATTTTCACAGTTCTGCCTGTTGCCATAAGAATACTTGGATTTTCCTCATTGCTTCACTTGTTTATCAGAGGTGTTATTTCACCATCTCTAATGACATGAGTTTGTATCGGAGCAGGTTTCGCTGTTTCTGCCTTCCCGCGTTTTCTCTCACAATCTCGTTACTGCGGAAGGTCAGTCTTGAAACCGGCGGTGTTGATTTATGGTTTATCATCCCGAGGAGAGCTGATCTGTATACCGGAGGTGTCCGAAACGTAGCGATCGGAAATGTATGGCAAACGCTTTGCTGGAAAGGTTAACAGTATACAAACAGTACAAAGCTTTCAATAAGGCGCAGTCAGAAGCTTCGGTCGGAAGTTAAATGTGGCAAGTGTAGTGAATGTGATTCTGTGATTCCGAAGGAAAACAAATCACAAGGTGATAGTTACGGTGGACGAGCCCTCCAGGACAAAAACCCCTTTGTGTTTCTAGTCCTGGTCTTTCTACATTTTAATGATAAATGTTAAGGGTGTATCTGAGAAGCGTGTCCGAGAAGCCGCCTTGCTCTGCTCAACTATCATTGTACAGAGAATTTTCAACTCTTACCAGTGTTCAGTCTCTCCGTCTCAAACGGCATCAGCCAGCAGAAACAGGCCATTAAGGCATTTCAAGACAAAATTCTCTTGAATATTCCTTTGCAAACTTGATTTTTTTTTTTTTTTAATATATCTTTTTTTCCCCCCGGTAGTTGTATTGGTAGCTCTTTAAGCTCAGTATTTACCAGGTCAGTTAAGGTGAATTAGTGCCCTTCAGGCCACAAACATCTCTTTAAAAAGTCATTAAAGTGAGAAGGTTTTGAAAAGCTACCAAACAGGAAACGCTGTTGTTTGAAGGATTTGTTTGAAGTTTTAGTATCTAAAATTAGACTTCCCCCCCCTCCCCATACTTTGAGAAGTAACTCTTGCTCGTATTAATGCAAAATATAACCAGGCTGTAATTACCTGCAGCGTACTGAGGTGCTTTCAGTTAACGTTTGCGGGCTCATTAAGTCATAGAGGTGTTATCAGTGGTGAGCGTGGAGGGAAAACGCTTCAAAATGGATCGTTGCCGTTCAGTAATCTGGTAGTTTAAGACTAATAATTTCTTCTGGCTTTGTTCTTTGCCATAGTTCCATCTTTCCCCTACAAGAGGTCACCCCAGCACTAGCGGGAGGTCGCAGACAGCGCGCTGCCTGTGCTGCCCTAGGGCTGTTGATGTCCTCAGCTGTTGTAGGAGAAACGCTAGACCTGGAACCCAGTTTGCTACTGGTAAGAAGTAATTGTCTTGGGTTTTATTTATTATGACTTTTCATATCAGAATTTGCACGCTTTCTCTAACAAAACCAGCAAAAATCTCTTCGCTGGTTGTAACTTGAAGAACACTACGGCAAAATGTGCACTTGGTCTCTTTCTTTTCCTATTATTTTTAACTTCACAGTTTCTAAAATGCAAATTTCTAATCGCCCTCCTTCCAAAACACGGAGGCTGACTGTTTTCCCTTAGCTTTCATTTTCAGACCTGCTTTTCTCTTGAAATTCTTCCTGCACACGAAGGTTAATAACCGGATTTTTCTGAGATCCCTTCAGAAATTGCATCTGTCGATTGCCCTTTTGTAGTGTCCAGCTTCTGCGCTCCATAGCTGGCCCTGTAACTTCAGGGAGATGGTTTGGCACGTTAAAGACCAAAGCCAAGTTGCTGATTTAAAGGTTTGGAGTAGAGAGTGAAATGTTGAACGATGGCTCCCAGTTATTTTATGTGCTGCTCAGTGGAGTTAGATTTTGCCTGTGGTTCGTGTTTGGATTGTGGACACAAAGCTTTGATGATAGGAGTGACTGGAAGCGTGTAGCATTTTGCACGTCATTCTTTTTTGCTGAAATTTCCCTTCTTTTAATTCCCAAGTGCTTTTGGAACTCTCTATTTCCATGGGAGAAGCAGTTGTAAACTGATGATACGGTCTTAAACAGATTGTGTTTCCTGACCTGGACCGATGGGGAGTTGAAGTCTCTTTGCTTTCCCTGGGAACTCGCAGTTCTTTGCCGGCGTGTTCCAGCTGCTGAAGGTGTAACACGTGCCCTGCTGGTGCTGTTGGAGCTTTGCTCATGGGCTTTCTGCGCTGTAACTGCTGAGGGGTGCTGAGTGGAGATGTTCGTCTTAACCCCGTCTCAGTGATGGGGTAACATTGGCTTGAAATGGGAGCAGTTCTAGCAAATCCTCATCAGGCAGGCGTTAATTAGCTATTAGTAGGGGCTTGGGGGTTGGTCGGTTTGTTTGCTTGTTTGTTTTTTGCCTTACAATCATTGGGAATTGCACGAGCCTCTCAAATTTGATAATAAGAACATAACTCTTGCGTTAAGTTCACTGAAAATCGTTTGCCTCCCAAAGTCTTGCCAATTCTGTAGTATTTCTCAAACTGAACGACGAAACTTTTTCCTTTCCTTCCTGGGACTCCAAGCCCATCAGGATGAACGCGCACTGTTGGGCTGTAATTAAACATTCTCTGCCCCGGTCATCTGGGAAAAGTGGTGCACTGTTGTTTTCAAGAAACCGTGAGTTTCGAGTAACCTCTTCGGCCCAAGGGTCTGGTTTGGTGTGTTTATAAACATCTGGCTGTTTCTCTTTCAATTCGGGGTTGCGGTTGGATTGACCAACTTAAACAACAACTGCTTGGTTTTGGAATCAGAATTTCTCTTCTGGCAACTGTCAATTGTCATAAGCTGCTACTTGGGTCTGAACAAAGCTAGGGGTAGAGTTTGGGGCTATCTAGTATCGAGAAATTAAAACTCTTCTAGAATTGTGTGCTCTTCTTCCTCCTCACATATAAGAAAACACCTTATTTCTGGAGATTTGTGCTTGTAAAGCTTATGAGCAGTGTCTTTGCAGGGAGTTACTGTCCCTTAACATCCCCAACCTTCTGCTTTCGCTCTGATTTAGGAGAGTAAATAAAGGTACCGTCCGTTTCAGTTGCTAAGGTTACATTGGGGTGGTTTTTGTTCTCCTTTCTTTTCAGCCCAGGGCGCACGGACAGGAGGAATCCTGTGCAATTCTGTTGTCTTTTAATTGAGTAAAAGTGAAACTTGTATACACAAGAGCGTCTTGTTGTGCAAGGAGGCAGTTTGGAGCCCAAGCTCACCTTACAGAGCTCCTTTGCAGAGGAATTCCAAAAATGTTGGAATGTCTCGGGAGTGGAGACGCGGAGGGGACACAGGGGAAGCAGAGAAGTGGGGTGTGTTTGTTGGGTTTTTGTAGAAGAAGCCAATGGAGTGAATGTAAGTTCTTCCTTAATCTGTTTTTACTTCTCTCTGAAGGGAGAGGGGGGAGGAAACAACACATTTTTGGTTAAATTCCAGTTGGCACGTTTTTCTCTAGGGAGCAGAGAGCGGCTGGCGGAGGAGTGCACCAGTGAGTATTTCGGTACTCCATGACTTGTGTCCTTACTATGAAGTGTAGCAACACGTTTAAAAAACTCTTAACAGACCGAATGTCACGTAGCTTAAATTTTCAGTTCGCTTTTATTCTGAGAGCACAAAAAGTAAACAAACACAAAACCCTAACACCAACAACCCCCCTCCCCCCAAACCCCTCTAGGGTTTTTTATTTCTTTTTTTTTCTTTTTTTTTTTTCCTTTCCTGTTTTCCTCCTGTGTGAGGGGAGTTTATTTTTTGACCCCAGTATTTCCCAGGGGACAGGACTGGAGAGGCTTTCATGTGCATAGTCCCACTTCTAGTCCGTGGCTTTTTTGTCGAAATTCGAGTAACTCAGCGAATTTTAGACGCAACAAATTCGTACCCCTTAATTTCAGTGGCGTTAAGGTTTTAGTCGGGAGGCTTATTCTGGGTACGTACGGTGAGAGATCGGCTTTGGAAGGGTTATGTTTAGAGTTACTGGGTGCTCTTTTTAAAACCATTCCAAGAGCAGGTGAAGAGCGTGTTTATTTAGACTCTTATTATGTCATCAGGTGATACTTTCATGTTCAGGTAACTGATAGTGTAAAATCAACAGTTCACAGATGCTGTGTTTGTAGAAGTAGGTTCATTCTAGGTTAAAGATTATATACGTTATTAATGCTTATTTTAAGAGCAGGTTTTTGACAACACAAAAAATAAAAAGCTGACCTGTATCTTGACAGAAGTTTGCATCAAAGTGATTATTAAATCTGCTCAGATTTTGTTCTTTTTGCAGTTACACGCAAGTGTCACTTGTTAGGGGACCTTTTTTTTTTTTTTTTTTTTTTCCTTTTAAATTAGTTTTTGGAAGAGTGGTAGCCTTGAATTACTGCTCTGTCTACAAACTTGACTTCTGAAGAAAGCCTGATCTGCTACAGTTTATTTTGTGGAAAATCCACAGATGAGCTTTCATGGCTCATTGGCTTCTTGGAAAGCTGTCTTGTGGCCATGTGCTGTCATCGCAGGCCCGGGCTGAAAGGGTCCTCGTAGGTGCTCAACTGCTAAATCCTTCGGTGTACTATAAAGACCAGAGCTAAATTCATACGCCGTTGATCCTCAAGGTCCGTTTCAAAAAAACTGCCGTGGTTTATTCCATCTTTATCATGCTTCCACTGGAAGTTTGAAGCGTGCTACTTTCCTGAAGAAATCTTTCCACAGCATCTTTTAAGTGGAGATAAATATCCTTACCAGGAAAGGGGGGGAAAAAACCCCAACCCGGCCCCAACAACAAGCCATGAAACAGCACGTAAAATTGGAACACAAGAGCACAGGGTTTTGAAGCTTCCTGAATTTTTAACTACTAGCAAATTGCCTTAAATTTAACTTGGATTAATTCCCTAGTGATCCTTGCCATTAAACGGATGTTCTGGTTTGACATGGGTAGACAGAAAACTAATTAATTCCTCTGAATTTGAGGCATATTTAATTTTCTCCCCCAAAGACCTCTCATTTAAAAGGTACAATGCTGTGACAAATGTTGGACGTGGAAGGATGTGTGTGAGGCAGTAGACCTTTAGACCGAGGGGGATCAAGACATCTACGATAATCGCTGCCTCGGAAGCTGTTAAGTTTTATTGATTAGGCTGAACGTGGGAGTACCCACGTGGTTGCTTGAAGACTGGAAAGGGCTGTCGTGTGCCTCCTGCCAGTGGAAAGGACACTGCTCTGTGGTGGGCATCCTCCCCATTCATCTCTCCATCTCTTCATACTTTGGAACAGGGATAAGCTGGTGTCCCTTGGCGCGGAGGCGCGTGCGTTGTCGTTGCTGTTACTCGTTTTCTTACGTTCATCGTGTTTTTAGAACGTTAGGTATTTCTGTGTTCTTGTCCCAGAGGGCCCTGCCCACCCTCTGCTCTCGTCCCCAGTGTCCTTGGAAATGTGGGCAAGTAAGATACAAGGGCTGGACGATCTCACTGCACCGACGCGCTTTTGTTCAGCCTCGGCTTGCCTGGAGGGTGTCTTCTGTCAAGAGCTTGGTGGGTGGGAGGGAGGGAGGCCACTGAGGAATCTCACATGGATTTTATTTTATTCTAGGGGTTTTTTTGTTTGTTTGTGCCTGCGTGTTTAGTAAAAATCCCTTGATAGGAAATAAAGTCGGAGAAAAGCTATTTCCTAAGGAGGCTGTCAAGTGCTTCATCCGTCAGAGGCACCAGATTAGTCAATTCCTGAACCTCAAACTGGTTCAGCCTAAACCAGAGGTAGCAAAAGACAAAGATTTTAACCTGGGTTTCTGCCCAGATTAAACCAAGGGCACAGGGTGTCCAAAATAGCCTGTTACCAACAGCGAGGGGGAACCCAACCCGCTGAGCTCAGCTGAATAAATACATGGAATAGTAAAGAAATAAAATCCCAAGGAATCCGTGTAATTTCCAGGTGAAAAACTGAGGCAAAAAGCTCCCGAAACCAGATGAACACATTGACAAATACTCCTGGTGCTAATCCGTGTGAAATCGAGGGGGAGAAAATTATTGTTATTATTGCAAGAGATTTTTGTTTGTTTGTTTTGGGGTTTTTTATGTGGGTTTTTTTTGCTTGTTTGCTTGGCTTTTTTTATCCCCAACCCATTTCAGGGAGTTTATGTCTTGAGATATGGATTTTGATACCCACGAAGGAACAGCAAAGGGAAATGTTGTGTCTGAAACCCTCTGATCGCTTCGTAATTGTACGCTGTGAGATTTTCCTGCAGCTTCCCCTGGTTCGTGTGGATATGGCAGCTGTTGAAGACGGGATTGGTGATGGACGATTCGCTTTATCCTATGTGGCAATTCATATTTCCTGAGGGGACTGAGATGACTCTTGAACTCCTAAAAGTAGATGCAGTCGTGGTTTCTGGAATAAAGACAAAACTGAACTGTCATTCCGCTTTAAGAGGCGGTTCTCTCAAACGTGAAGATGTTGGAAAGCGGTGGCAGCCACCTTCAGAGCCTGGCTTAGTGAGTTGCTGTGCTGGCTGGTTCCACCACAACCTTTTCAGGCCAAAGACCTGAAAAATGAGTGTTTGGGTTTTGTCTGTTTTGTTGGTTTTGGTTTTGGTTTTTTTTTTCACCTTACTCCCTGACTGATTCTTGATTTTTATTTATTGGATTTATTTGAGATGGAGATGGCTTCTTGGCTTCTCTGTGAGAATTTGATTTGAGGTCTCCGGGCAGATTTCAATGGTAACCAAGTAGTGTTGTTCAGAGAGTGCAGGTCTATGCTATTGCTGACCTCTTCCAGTTCAAATGCAAGAAAGGTTAGCTCATTTGTGGATTCTGTGCTTAATTCCATAGAGGAGCTGTATGGATTTGAAACAGATGAACCCCCAGTTCAGCCTGTTTGTGTTGCAGGTAGATGGTCCTTCCTCTCTTGAGGGAAGCAAAAGCTTCTCAGTGACCCAGCTGGTCTTGCAGATTTGCATTTCTGAGACAGCCCCTCTCTCACGGAACTGGAGAAGCTTGTGCAGGCGGCCTTGCATAACTTGAACTTGTGAATCATCAGGTGGCTCTCTGGAAGAAAGGTCCCATGCCAAGCTTGTGCTGTGGGCTGAGGGGTTGTTTTCCAGCCAGTGGCGCTGGCCGAGCTGTAGCGGGTTTGCTCCTGTAGATGACGATAATAATAGCACAGACTTGGGGAAGGGGGCAGAGGTCTTACAGATCTGCGTTCCACAGTGCAGGGAACGCACTTGCGTGCGTCCTCTCGTGCTCGTGGCTCTCCCAGGACTGCCCACTGCTGGGGGCCAGCTTGAACAGATGGGACTGCATTTGTGTTTGAACTCGATGTATGTTTGGAAGTTGCTTCAAGCTCCCATCAGCCTCCTTACTGACAGTGCTTCTATTTAACCGTGTGTGCCGCCAGACTGTACGACCTCAGAAGTACAGTGATTTTGGTTTTATCAGCAACCACCAGCAGCCTAAATCCAGGCCTCTGATAGGTACTTCACCGGGCTGTTCTGGTGCTGCCAGCATCCATCTGCTAGCACCCCGAGTGTGGTGAACTTGAAGCCCTGTCACTTTGGAGGCAGAACGTGTTGATATGCCTGATACCAGTGAGGTGTTACCGCGGGAGATGAAGGGCAGGGGGGTTCTGGTGATGCTGAATGGACAGCAGATGAAACTGTGCCGTAGAGGCAACGTACTGAACGCTCTGAGAAACACATGTACGCCCTCATCCCCGCTGGTGTGTGACTCGGCCCCTGTTTGTCCTTTGCAGGTGGGATGAAATTCAATCTGAAAATATTAGAACCACTGATCACTGTCAACATCTCCCCATTTTACACCTTTTTTTTTAAATTTTTTTCTGTTTTGGAGTGTAAGTGGAGGATAATTTTGAGTGTAACTTAAAATGTACACGTCTCTGCCATGCTGCCGGCACTAAGTAGCCTTCGGTCTTTGGGTGATACTGTCAAATTTTATGAAAGGTGATCAAAAATCCCGATCAAAATTCTCCTCAGCTCGATGGATGCTTTGTTACTTCAGTCACAAGCATCCTTTCTAAACATGAATGTTTAGGGGTTTATTAGAATTCCTCCGCCCAGTATCCTAGGGTGGTTGTGGGGTAAACTTGGAGATGCAAAGCCAAGGAAATAACACGCTTCAGTGCAAAGTTAAAAATCTTGTGCTTATAAGCAGTTAGGTTTCAAATAACATGCATTTCACAGTTCTGCTCTATTGCCAGTTCAGTTTGGGTGGGGACTTAAAATTTTGTGATCTGCGGTCTTGGGTTTGCCTATTGCTCTTCTGACTTGCAAACAGTATTTATAGCCCCTCAACAGCAATATAAGCAGAGAAATAGCTGGTTTCAATTGGCTTTTGCCATTTGAGGATTTCAGCTATTCAGTGTGCTACACATAATGCTCGTTCCCTTGAGGAAATTGTGTTACAGAGTGCTCTTCAATAGCTGGTCTCCGTCAGCGTGCTTTCGAGTGTAGTACCGCTTTCAGAAACCAAACTTGACTGAACCCAACCAGTAAAAGCTGACAGCTGGTTTACCCCAGTAACTTAAGACAGGTTTTCTTACACGTCTGCAGTAATTTAACGAAATATTTCTCTGGGATGTTATGAGCCACTGGAGGATTGAGCTTCAACTCTAGTCCCTTTTAACGTAAATTATTTGAAGCCTGGTAGAAATAAGCTGCGTTGCGTGATGGACGCGCAGCCTTTCTGGGCAGTAGCTGCATTTTGTGGCGTTCTTTCACGGTGAACCTGTTACTTACTTTGGTACAGCTTGGGGTTGGTCTCAGCCTTTGAAAAACACAGCCGTAAGCTTGTGTCGGACTCTGTAATACTGTCGTTTCCTTCCCCGTGCAGGACTTGTGGAAGAGGAAACACAAAGATTTCCAAATGAATAACCGAAAGGAAGATATGGAGATTGCTTCCCACTACCGTCATCTGCTGCGCGAGCTTAACGAGCAGAGGCAGCACGGCATCCTCTGCGACGTCTGCATTATAGTGGAGGGGAAGATATTTAAGGCTCACAAAAACGTCCTGCTCGGGAGTAGTCGCTACTTCAAAACGCTGTACTGCCAGGTACAGAAAACCTCCGACCAGGCCACCGTCACCCACTTGGACATTGTCACTGCACAGGGCTTTAAAGCAATCATCGACTTCATGTATTCCGCACACCTCGCGCTGACCAGCAGGAACGTCATCGAGGTGATGTCAGCCGCGAGCTATCTGCAAATGACCGATATCGTACAAGCCTGTCACAATTTCATAAAAGCAGCCCTGGACATAAGCATAAAGTCCGATGCCTCGGATGACCTCGTTGACTATGAACTCGGAGCCCCTTCCAGCAGCAGTACAGACGCTCTGATTTCAGCAGTGGTGGCTGGCAGGAGTATATCTCCCTGGTTAGCTCGGCGAACGAGCCCGGCAAACTCCTCCGGAGACTCGGCTATCGCCAGCTGCCACGAAGGAGGGAGCAGTTACGGAAAAGAGGATCAAGAACCAAAAACGGACAGCCACGAAGACGTTTCGTCCCAGTCTGTCTGGTCTGGTGACATGGGCTATGGGTCTTTACGTATCAAAGAGGAACAGGTTTCACCATCGCATTACGGAGGGAGCGAACTGCATTCTGCCAAGGATAGTGCAATACAGACGGCGTTCTCGGAACAGGGAGTTGGGGATGGCTGGCAGCCCACCGGACGCAGGAAGAACAGGAAAAACAAAGAAACTGTGCGGCACATTACGCAGCAGGTGGAGGACGACAGCAGGGCGAGTTCTCCAATGCCATCTTTTTTGCCTGCCTCGGGATGGCCCTACAGCAGTCGAGACCCAAGTAAGTCATTCTCCTGACTCTTGTGGCTGAAATTAAAGCGTTGAGTTAATGAGATCTATTTACAGCGTGATCTTAGCCTCTGAAATACGTGAGCTTGCCACGTAGTGAAGCTGGTGTTGCCAGCAGCTCAAAAGAACCGAGCGCTGTACGGTTCAGCCGGGAACCTCAGTCTCACAGGCTGGTTCTCCCGCAAAAGAAGCTGGCAGTTTTGTTCTGGCTGTGAACGTAGAACGACCTCAGTCACCCCCAAAACACCGTTACAATTGTCGGAATTAATGGGAGAAAAGGTTGGAATTTATTTTAGCAGGTGTGCAAACTGATGTCAAGGTTGAAGAATTTTCCTTGCCCGCTAGATTGATGATGTAATTACACCACACACAGATGTAATTTAGTCTTAACGATACGATCTTCAGTACTTCCTGATATTCAGGTGTCACTTTCTCATGTGTAAGAAAATCACCATCGCTTGCTGCTGGATAAGTGTTCGGTAACTCTTAAGAATAATGTGGGGTTTTTGAGGTACTTCTAAGGCTTGAAATGTATTTTGATGTGTGACTAATTGTAGTCCGAGGTGAGTGGCTGCTTCTGAAGTGTACAGCCAAGGAGAGAAACGTTCTCTCGACTTCTTATGAATCTTCAGTAGTTACTTTTCTATCTCAAAATAACCGTACTGTTTGATTCAGTAATCACTAGCAATTAGTAGATCCCTGCAGAAATCCTACTGATGGAGGAGTTTGGGTGGTTTTTTCCCGAAGGACTTTAAGGGAGCGCGGTATTAAACTCCCTCAGGCTGACTCCAAGAGCTTTGTCTGTGCTGTGAGTCCGCCTGTGTTTCACTGCATACCAGAATCCAAGGGTGTGTGGGATTATATACCCCTGTGTTGCCAAACGCAGCTGAAGAAAGCAATATAAACGGTACTGGAAGTCTGAAGAGTCTTTATGGGCTGAAAAGGGATGTTTAAGTTGCTCGCGCACTGAAGTTTAAACGCAGTTCTCATTGAACGGGTAACTCTCTACAATTGTCTTGAGATTTATTATGGTTTACAGCTATCTGCTGCAGCAAGCTTGCATGTAATTATTCTAATTGGCTGGTGATAAAATCTAAACAACATCAGTTAGAAGAAAAATGCGAGATAACTGAAGATAACGGAGATTTAGGAGGAATCCTGTTGTTAAAGCGGATATATTTGGGGACGGTTTTGAAGGAAGATTGAGTGGTGATTGCCTGCGACGCCGGTCACACGCGGGTTTTTTTTCACTTTCCCGGCCTCCCGTAGGAACAGCTCGGTCCCTTGTGCTGTCGTGGGGCGCGCGGGGTTTGGACAGGGATGGGAAGCGAGGCTCCCGCGCGGGAGCGGCTGGAGAAACGGAACTGCGGCTCTCACCGTCCCAGCAAAATGGTGATGGGTCGATTGACTTCCCTGAAAACAGGGCGGAATGTGAGCGATTGTATTACTGGAAACTGAATGAAGTTTAGATTTATTTAATTCCTAATCGTTAAGGAATTAAATAATAAGTGGCCTTTTTCTTTACAGCCGTTTGCAGATGGGAGGGAGGTGGCTTCGGGTGTTGACTCGGCACGGTGCTGAGGCAGCACATCCGCAGGCACCATCCAATTATTTATTCCAAATCCTGTCTTCAGTGTGCTCTCCAGTAAAAGAGGTGTTTCTGCCGATGGTGGTGGTTGAGGGAGTAGCTTCAGTATTCCACTAGAGCTGGTATTAAAACTGAGCAGCAGCACATCTCAGCATCCGAAACGAGAGGAATGCCAGAAGCCGGGCACGGGGGCTGCGTAGGTTGCCGCTGACCAGCCGGGCTGGCTGCTGCCCCGAGAGCAATGTGTGCAAAGTAAAAGCGTCCGTGCTGGGCACGGGGGATGTTTGGAGATGGAGCTGCTCATGGTTTTCCCGTGCTGGCCATCTGGAGAGGTGAGCAGGGATGAAATTCTGCTTTCTGCTCAGCTGGAAAGGGACGTTTCTCTGCGGTGGGCCCTGAGCCTGTGGGCTGGGTGTGTATGGATTTAACGGCAGGGAGTGTCTCTGCCTGCTTCGCCGAAGCAGGAGGAACCCTGCGTGGTTTAAGATTTCCTTGTCTTTCGGGAGATTTTTTTTTTTGTGTGTGTGTGTGTGGTAGGATTTGAGATCTGTGCATGTTCAGTTTCAGTGAACACTTGGCCATCTCATCAGCAAGCCGCTCGTGTGGTGTTGGTGAAATCAGAGTTGGTCATTCAGGTGAGGTTGCTTCTCTTTAAACGTGAAGTAAAGCGTCCCTGCTCCCCCAGGGAGCTCCCCCATCACTGTCCAGGTCCCGACAAGCAGTAGGGTCTTTTGGTCTCACGCTGGTATTTTCCATCTCCAGCAGATGGAGGGTGTTGCAAACTTTGGTCCTATGCATGAAGAAAAAATGATTTTCTCGTGTGCAAACAGAAGTGTCTGCACTGGGTAGTGAGTGTTTAGGAGGTGTTTAAATTCCAGCCTGAGGTCGTCTTTGGTTTAGTAGTGCCAGGCTTTATTCTTTAACACAGACTTCATAGCCTAGGGCTCTCTTTATTTAGAAGTGTCTCTGTATTGCTCATGGCTGAGACGAAAAGGTGCTCATTTGATGAGGAAATGGGTTTGAATGTTCTTTCCTAAGTAGCTAAGAGGAAAAAAGTTACCAGAACTCTTCATTCTTTGAGCTTTATTCACTTTTCTGATCTATTGCTCGTTCAGTCTGGAAGCCTTCACTTTGTTTGGGTAATGTGCCCACACCAGAGGACTAACGCAGCCCTTGGGGCAATGCCAAAGCTGAGTTAAGAGAGTGGGTCCAGTTTTCACATCTTCCTCACGGAGTTGTTCATTGCGTAGCAGCAAAGTGCAAGCAGCCGTTTGGAAGGTGGCTCTTGCAAGTAGCCATTGCCTCACCCTTTCAGTTCCGTGGTTATTTGGGGCACTGTGCTTCACAGATAAAAAATATGCTATAAAATGTACTCCTGTGCTATACAGGATGACTTAATTTATATTATGTTGTAAAGAAACTTCTTCTTGTCACTGAAACTTTTACTTCTCAAACAACTCCAAGCTCATTTCCACTTGGTAGTGGTGCTTCTTTCAGTGGGAAACAGGTAATCTCAGTACAGGCAGGGTGCGTGAAAGTGTCCCAGTGTAAGTAGACTGTGCTTAAATACAGTGCATCGGGGTCTGAAAAAGACACAGATTTTTGTCATTGAAGGGACAAGAAAATCCCTTCTGAATCTGCTGATTCATTTCCAGATGTTGGGGTGGGGTGGAATGCTGCTGAGAGGCTTTGGATTTGATCGCACTACAGACTAAAATAAAAAGGGGTGGCTGGAGTAATCTATTAATGGTAATCTAACATCCTGGAAAGAGCCGCTGAAGCAAGGGATTCTTGATGTCTGCCATGAAGAGAATTTCTTCTTCCCCCAAGAATCAATGGTCAAATAGGATTTGCAAAAGAATCCAAACTAAGTCGAGATGCTAGATAGAGAATGTGATTAAGCTCTCGGTTTCTGCAGGGTGGTGTCAGTCAAGCACAAAGCTTGATGAGGACCATCTTTTCATGCAGGTTTCAGTGTATTAATTTGGATTCTCTGTTTAGCATAAAACACATGAGGTTTTTTCTTTCTCATCCTGTTTGGGTCGTTCAGGATGTCAGTCTGTCATGCCGTGTATGAAACATTCGTATAGATGTTTTCCTCACCAGGCCACATTAACTTGGAACAGCAATTCTCCAAAGTAAACTGAAGGATGGGCTTTTATAAATAATAACTCTCCATAACTGAGCCAAGAAGAATTTCCTCCGCAGGCTTGCCAAAATAACAGGTCTGCCTTTTATTTTAACCTTTTTTTTCCTTAACTTTTGTAGGCTTCCTAAAGAATCGCGTTGCTAGTTCTTAGTCTTCATACCAAAGATACTCAGGAAATTCAGAAGTAGTCTTGTGCCTCGAGCATCTTTGTTTTCCAGAGGTTACTGCTCCTTCAACATTGCTGGATAAAGTCCTTGCAGGATTACCCCTCGGGAGTGCAGGGACTACAGGGATCAGGTGGTGTTCAAAAGGCTCTCCCCAAGGAGGACAGTTATCTTCACTGGAAGAGCTGCAGAATGTTGTTGGCTTTGCCTCTCCGTATAATGGAAAACTCCGTTGCTTGGAGGATGTCTTTCGAAGAGTTTATTAATGGCTTTATTAATGTGTTAGCTCAAGCATAGTAGTTCTGATTCGGGAATTTATTTCTAAGGAAATACTCCCACGTATCTTCTGAGTGTTGGCACCCTAAAGCTGCGAGTGAATTTTTCTGTGCCAATTGACTGTGAAATGAAGCTAATTATTTTCCAAACAGAACAGTCGTTTTTAAAGACACTACAGTTTGGGAACTTTTTGCCTTCCTTTGGTTACGTGTATTGAAATTGTTGTCCTCTGGAAGGAGAACCTCAGGGCTTGAGTAAGCCCAGAGTAGTGACCTTCATGGGAAGGATGGACAGGACTGTACTACATCCATCTGACTTTGCAGACTTCCAAGTTCCTTTGATATTTTCCTATCAAGATCTCCAGTCATGCACAAGTTTCCTCCCTCATGGAGAGGAGAGGAGATGTTCCAGTTCATTATTTTCCAGTGTCACGAGCTGATTCCGGCGCCTGCTGCAGGCAGTTGTGCCGAGTCGTGCAGCGGCCAGAAAAATCCCTGGGACACAACACAGACGTTTACTCTTCCTTTAACTGGATTCTACGTGGAAGAGCTGGAGTTACCAATCCCCCTGCCACGGTCTGAGTTCGAGTTGCAAGGTAAACGCTCAAGGCAGGTGTTTCAGTATTTGTTACAGCCAGGAATGAACACCGGGCTGGTTAAAATTGCAGTTGTCAGATTAATATCTGCTGTCCTAAAACAACACTGCCTCCAAATTTAATAGTTCCCTCCTGTTAGTTCATTATTTAGAGCATTCTTTTATGCTCAGGTTTGGAAAGACCACTTTTTAAGCAGGGTGGATGTTTTGGATCAAAATACTCAGCTCATTGGAAAGGTGTTGGAGTATTTTTGAGGGCCGGTAATAGCAAATTACAAATCACCCACTGCTTGGAAAATTCGGTTGATTCCAGCATTTTTCCACCACCTCCTCATGAAGTTCTGGTTGTGGTGCAAGGTATTAAATTCTTCTTTGCTATGATGGAGGGGTTTTAATGCTGGTTTTATTGGGGCAAATATTTCGAGGTCCTAAGCCGTGGTAGCTGGTGATGCCAGGCCTTCTTTTGCAGCCAGACCTGGAGGGGTTACAGGTTTGTGCTCTAATGCCACCCCCAGAATTCTTTCTTAGCTCTGAAATCAGCTTAGCCCGAGTTCTGCATTCCTCTGGCTTACGGAGCTGCCCAGGTCTCTGGACCCTCCTTGGGGCTCTCTTCGTGTCCATGAAGTACCCGGGTCAGCGTGTGGAGCCGGCTGCTGGATGCAGCAAAACACAAATCCCAACAAAAACAACCCCAGACCCCTCTGACCTCTGTGTCCACGGGCTGAATTTTGCAGAAACACTGCAGAGAGTGTTCTGTGCATAATTCAGGTTCTCGGCATCACCGCAGGCTAATGAAATCATTAGGATGTCATTTTTTGCAGGAGTAACTCTTTGGAGTTTCTGTTCTAAAGGGTTAGGTCAGGTTATTTTCAAGTTTGGAAACTAAAATCATCGCTTGAAACCCAGACGCTTATTCCCTGGCTACACCCTGGCTTTAAGATGGTTCCACCCTAAACCAGCTTTAGCTCAAAGCCCAGTGTCTGTTTCCTTTCCCCACCCTGCATTCCATTTTCCCCAGGCTCCAGAGCCCTCCTCCTCCTCTTCCTCTTCTTCCTCCTCCCGACGGTAACAGCCCTGATTCTGTTAATCTGCTTTCACTCGAGGTCGGAGGCACTTCCCCTCTCCCGAGTGCCTTGCTCGCTGTTGTATTTGCTCCTCGTGCCAAGGTTACACTGGGCTCATCTTTACAGACACCTCAACCTTTCCAGAGAAAAAAAAAAAAGGAAAAATTTTTCTTACCCTTTTTGAAATTATGAGTCAGAAATGAACAAGGTTTTAGAATTTTAACATAAAAAATTCTAGTCCTGCTTTGCAGTTATTGCTGTTAGGGATTCATTCCTTTGCTTACAAGCTTTCAATAGGTAAATATTCGTTGTGAGGATTTTCAGAGGTTGTAACTCAGCATCCTGTCGCATCCTGAGTTCCAGGGTTCATATTTAATGTGGTATTTGAACGTTGTGTGTCTATCCCTTGATGTTTGTGTCTGTTTGGGTGCAGACAAGCAGCAAGAGGCTGTCTCTGTGCTGAGGAGCAGCAGAGAGTAGTAGCAGCCCTTTTACTGCCCGAGTTATGAGACTCAGAAAAGGAGGTAGAGCTTACAGTCAACCCGAATACTCGTAAAGTGACGGCCTGTTTGAGGATACTGGGCAAGTCTCAGCGTATTTGGGGGAAACAGGAGTGTGGCTGAAGGACTTTCTGCCCTGCTCAGTCACTCCTGCCCCTGCAAGGACCACTTCAGTATTCCAGTTTAGAATAGCTTCAGAACAACTCATCCAGTGCAACTCTTTCTCTCTCCTTTGGGTTTAGGTGTTTTATTGGCTCTCCTTTTGGGGAGGATCAGTTCCTTGAGCAGGTTTACTCTGTAGCCCTACAGCCAGTTGAGTTGAGGTCACTGACAGGCTGGGGGGAGAGCAGCAACAAGCAGCTGTGTCTGGGGCCAGAGCTCCTTTTACTGCCACAGACCTTGGAAAAACAGCTGCAGAATTCAATGCTAGAAAACGTAATTATTGTAGGAAAAGGATAAAAATTGACCAAATGAATTTTTTTTTCCGATACCCGGAGAGGCAGAGGGAATTTTGCAGTTGATATCTGTACACTGATTACTGTTTGGAGGAAGCCAGTTGGAGATACACTTGTGCTTTCAGAACACCACTGCAGACATAGCAATATAAACCCAGGTTGTATTGGTGTAGAGCAAGCCTGGTTTATTTTTAAAATACTATTCTAGAGGTATCGAGGAGAGCGTTCTGGTGGTGAGCATCCTGTGACCGTTGGCTTGAGAATTATATTCAAGCCTATATGATGAACGCTGCCTTTCAGTTGGCACAGCCACCCCCCGAGCCCTCCAGAACTCCGGAAAGCTGCAGTTTCACGCGGCCTATTTCTCAGCAACACAAATCCCGACAGCTCAGGGCAGTGTCCCAGGTCAGCCTGCTTTGAATCACGGCTGAGAAGCTGTTGCAGGACTCAAACCTGGAAGAAGAGAGGTGGGAGAGCTCAGCCTGGGGGAGACCGCGGGGTTTGGTTCCAGAAGGATTCGCTTTTAACATAAAGGCAGTTTTTAATGATCGTATATGTTGTGGTTAAATATCCGTGTTTGCCTGATGGTTTCCTGAGTTATGAAATTGGAGCTTATTTTGAATGCTGCGCCCATTTATTATAGCCACATGTGCACTGTTACGGTGGTGAAATGGTGCTAATCAAAACCAGCGCAGCTCACGGCATCGCCTCGCTGCGGGAGTGTGACAGTGTGTGAGAATGCTGGGCTTTGCTTAGCAGATAGTACCTTCGGAAGTGCTTTTGAAGGCTTTCTCTTAGAGTCTGAAATACAAACTTCAGGGATATTTTTAGCAGCTGCTAAAAGATTGTCTTTTTTTTCTACCAGCCTGTGTGCTTTTTTTTTTTTTTCCCCTTCTATTCCCAAGAAAAACCCTAGAAAATGAAACTTTTTTTTTTTCGTGTCCCTGTGAGTTTAAAAATTAATTATGTCTTTCGCACAGAAGTAGATCAAGCCAAATCTTCCTCAACTTACACAAGAAACCTCATCCCTGAACTTCCAGATGAAATCTACTGTCAGGCAGACCTGTAGAGATACTCAACACCTCAGAAAATGAAGTCTTTGATTTCACCTAAGTTTCTTCCAGAGGAGTTCAGCTCAGGTCATCAGTTGGCAGTGTCCTTGAAAGAAAAACTGAGTTTAAGTGGCTCCCACTTCCCTTGGTACTTAATTGCACCCCCTACGCTCTCCTGCAGTTGTTCCGGTGCAAATGTCTGTGCAACAGTGTAGTGAACCGGCGTGGGGAACCGAGATGGGGTTAAAAATATCTTTTTTTAATAAACCAGTTTATTTTTAACATATTAGTTCCTGTCTCAAGTTCACCTCACAGCTATGCGCGTTGTCTTGGCACAAGTGAGGCAGTAGCAGGGGAGGATGCAGGAATGAGCAGTTGGGGGGGGAGAAGTTGCTGATGCTGGGACTTCTTCCCTCAGCCCCCTCTGCCCTTTCTGCTTGTCATGTTGTAAACAAAAAAACCCAATCCCGTTTGCCACCGCACTGAAGTGATCCTGCTGTGTGTGCAGGAGACCCTGAACAACTGCCCCCGACAGCGTGGTGCCCGCATCCATCACAGGTAGCTTCCAGGGCTGCTTAATTTGTTCTTAACATCTCGGGTGGTGGGATGGAGCTGACCCCTCAGCAAGCTGGTGGCCGAGAGCAGACTGGGAGGAATGATTTGCTGGAAGGCGGCGCTGCCAGACACGGCATGAATTCGGCAGAGACAAATGGGAAGTCCTGCGTGTGGGACAGAAGAACCCCGTGAACCAGTGTGGGTTGGCAGCCAAGGAGCATGAAGGCAGCTTCACAGAGAATGTGTGCTGCCGAGTGGCGAGCTGAAGAGGGGTCTGCGTGTCCTTGCAGCGCCGAAGGCTGGCTGCCTGCGCGCTTGCCTTGGGAAGAACGTTCCTACCAAGGTCAAGGGAAGCGAGACCATGTTTGGAGTGCAGGATCCATTTTGGGCATCTCCAGGACAAGAAAGACTCTGACAAGCTTGAGCAAGCCCCGCTGAGGCCATCAAGATGTGGTGTACGAGGAGAGGCTGAGACAGCTTTGTTTAACCTCGGAGAAGAGAAGGGGGGTGGAGGGGTTGTCCAGAGCCAGACCTTTCTCAGTTGTGTGTGGGGAGAGGGGGAGAGGAAACGGACACGAGTTACAGGAAGGGAGGTAAAAGGAGGAAGTTCTTCAGAGTGGGCAGATGATGGAATAAGAGCCTGGAGAAGTTGTGGTATCTCTCTCCCCGCAGATACTCGGAACTTGGCTGTACAAGGCCCTCAGCAACAGGATCTAACTCCAGAAGTAGCCTCCAGTCGAATTTATTCTATGATTCCTAAAGATGGAGTCACTTAAGGCATTAGTAACGCTGTCATGAGCCAGGACAGCTACCCCATCCTCACCTGCTGCTGAGCCTCCTGAAGATACCACTTCAGTCGCTGTTGTTTTCAGACTGTACTTTCCTTCCTTCCCTGCACCTCTCCACCCTCGCTTGTGTAAAAAGAGAACATTCTGCCCCCCTATAAACTTTGCTGTGGGTTTTGATGTTCTTGAGCGCGTTAAGGAGAAAACGAGCAGTGTGACTCACCAGCCCCCCTTCCCGTTTGCCTCTGGGAGGGAAAGCGTGTGGTGCATTTAGCTGGAGGTTGGGTTGTTTCTGGCTGGCCAGTGTGCTTTATAATTGACAGTAGGTTATAAGATTATCCAGTGTTTCTTTAATTAGCTCCAAATAGCTGTGGGATCTTGCTGTCACCCCTAGACTTGGCAAGTGTCCGCAAAGTGCTGGCAACCAGGGACTTTGGCTGAGTTTACTGACAGTGGGTTGTAATCCACCTGGACAATGCGATCCCCGTTCCGGGTGACCCTGCTGGAGCAGGGGGGTGGGACGAGGTGATCTCCAGAGGGCCCTTCCAGCCCATGCTGGGGTCCTGTGGTGCTGGTGAAACCGGCAGGATGACGGTTTTGTTCTGCTGAGGCACCTACAGGCCTGAGTTCTGCCAGAACAGGAACCCCAGCGGTGCCATCGGGTGAGCTCTGCGGAACAGGGTCAGGACATGTCCTGTGATGGGAGCTGGCTGGAAGCGCCCCTGTCTTTAGCAGTTGTGGGGACTGGTAGAGTTCCCTGCAGGTGCTGCGCGGTGCTGACCTCCCATTTGGGACGGGGTGCTGGGAGGAATGGCTCTGCTCTGGGAAAAGTGCTGAATCCGAGGCGGGTTGAGGAGAGGGTGGAACAGCTCTTAAAAGCTTCCTGAAGTTGCCAGGGCGATAGAGAGAACTTGCAGAAGGTGGCTTAAAGCTTTGACCGTCAGTGATAAGCTCAGTAGCGTTATCCTCCTTTCCAAGGCTGATGGATTTGGGGGCTGACGTCCCCCCCTCCCCAGCAGCTGGGTCACCTCGATGAGGTGGCAGGGGCTCGGCGACGTGTGTCGTGTGCCCTCATCGTCCCGCGGAGTCGGGAGACCAAGGGAGATGCGTTCCCGCTTTGTGTTCCTGCCTCGCAGGAAGGGGCTTCGAAGAGAAGGTGACAGGCTCCTTGGATCTCTTCTCACCTCGAGACTCGAATGAAAAGAGCGATATCGTGAAACAGCGACCTGGCGAAATGTTGCCTTTAGTTCATGGGGAAGAGTTTGTTCCTGCTTTGAAATTTCCAGGAGCAAACGTAATCTCCTATGGCTTTTATTCACACCTTTCTGTCTTCCCATGGATTTAGTCCTCCAGCTACAGATTTCTAGAAGAAATTAAACTATGTACGTAAGAGAGTGGGAATAAAAGTTGAAAGAGGGGAAAAATGATTAAAAAAGCGAATTATGAAAGAAAATAATAGCATTGGGAGTCTGGGAAACAACAGAAAACACCACTGGGGGGTTTACGGAGAAGGTAAAAACACAATATGAATAAGAAACAAATGGTGTGAGAGAAGCAGACGCTGAGGAGGTGGTTTGGTAATGGCCGAGTTTAAACTGTAATGAGGAAAAATGACTGGAGCAGGGAGAAGAAATCTAAGAAGTTTGGTTTGTGTATTGAAGTAATGAATGTACTCAAACGGATTTTGAACAGAGGAGCTTTTTCTTGGTGTTTCTGAGACAGCATGTGTAGCTCTTTGGCTGTTTGCCTGGGTTTATTTAATGCCTGTTACTGTCAATTTTCTCCTAGATCTTAGAAACCAGCTTATCACGTTAACGTCTCGTTCAGATACGTTTAGGAAGTTCCATCCCCTCTCCTCCTGCCACAGCCCTTCCCAAGGGGCTGGCAGCTCCCTGTAGTACTGCTGGGTTTTCTGGACTAGTACAACTTGGTTTTCTCACAGCCGGGTTTGTGACGGGAGCTCAGTTTATACGACTTTCAGGTAATTTTTTATTTATTTTTTTAATCTTTCTATGGTAGTAGCAGCAGCGTGGCCGCTGGTAAACGGGATTTCTGATCCGGATTCGGGCTTTGCGTAGCCCAGCAAAGCAAACGAGCTTCCTGGGGCTGTACTTTCCTCGCAGAGCCGGCTTAGGGTGCCGTTTTGGTTTGCCCGGGTGTAAATGCTGGGGCAACAGCCACCCCGTGGTGTTGGGGCTGTACCGGTGCGAGCGTTGGTCCTGTTCGTGGGGCTGTAGGAGCCCGCCCGCTCGGTGCAGTTGGGAATGAAGTGCTTCAGCCCGGGCTGTGTGATGCCTGGGATAGGGTCGTCGGGCTTCCAATATTCCTTTTACACGAGGCTTTCGCAGGTAGAGAAGAACCTCCCCAGCTCAACGTTGCTTTTGGAGGCTTGGAGATGCATGGAAATGCTGTTGCCAAAACTGTAAAAGATACTCCCCGTGTTTTATTGGAAAATAATAATCATAATAATATGCATTCAAGCCAACCAACTAATAAAGCCTTTCTAAAGCTTCTATGTTTCAGAAAGTAGGCTGGTGTAATTGAATAACTGCGAAATAATTATTTGCTAAAGAGACTAATGAGCTCAGTTTTTTTGGAGCGGCATTAATCCGGTGTTTAGCTCGCTCCCCGGGCGGGCTTTCCCGCGAGCGGGGACTGGAAGCCGTGCGGCGCGGGGACTGGCCCAGCCGTGTGAAAAAGGAGCCGTGGAGGGGCTGGCTGGCCGGAGCTGTCGGGCTGCCACGTGACCCGCCGCCTTGAGTAATGGCAAACAGAAGCTCATTTACCAAAGCTTGGTTTACGTGCTGCTGAAGCGCTGTAGTAAACAGTTTAGATTACTGGGAAGTGACGGATGCTTTGATTCATATAATTCTTTGGCTAAAATCTTCTTGTAAGAAGCTGTATTTTAGAGAAAAGGAAGAAGTGGGTTTGGAGGTGCCGTGAAGAGGAACTTTCACTTTCGGGTTTTGCTGCACTGCGAGTATTTTGGTACTTACGTGACTAAGTGGATATTTATTTTGCCTTAATGTGTATTTGATTAGGTTACATCAGCTATAAATACTGGAAACTCTAAAGCTTCTATTTCTCTGTCTGTCTCTGGTCTCGGCTTTTGAGGAACGTTTAATGTCTTGTTGCGGTTACAATTAATCTGCGTGTGTTTTGGCAATTAGCGTTTATGTGCAGCAGGCAGCGGCGCATTCTGGCAACTGTCAATCAGCATCTGGAATGGGCTCTGAAAAAGGACCGGAGGAAGCAGGAGGTGATTTACTGCCTGCCCCGTTAGTTGGCAACACCGTGTTGTTGACAGAGCCCCTTTCTGGCCCCGGTTCTTCGCTGCGATGTGCCGCGTGGGCGGCGAGGGGCAGAGGAGCAGCGGCGTTATCGTGGTTTGGTTTGATAAAGCCCTCTGTTGTGTTACCAGTTTAATGGGCTACGATTTACTTCCTTCGCCACCTTTTGTAGCAGCTGCTGGTTTTTAAACTCTTGTCGTTCCCCTTTACGTGTGAATGTTTGTTTTGAAAACAGGCTTCGCAGTGGTCTAGAAAAACGCGTATATAATACCTCTGAACCGCTCACTTCTAACGGAGGGATGGCAAAATACGGGAAAATTCAAAGCGGTTGAGTTCTTCGGCCGGCTTAAGATGAAATAAAACTGATTCTTTGAGATTATACAAGCAAATCATAGGTGGGGAGAGGGATAATGGTTTGTTTTAAACAGCGAGAGCACCTCTGCTAGTTCCTGTAGCTGCTGCTGCTGTGTTTGTAGCCCCCAGCCTTGGGTATTCGTGACGTCCCCGGGCTGTCAGAGCACTCTGCTAACGGTGGGGTTTTTTCCCTTATTGTTTGCTTTGAAGCTTTTCAGTTTTTAAAAGAGGCAGAAAAACTTATCAGTCGGAGATCCTGGCAGTGCAGCTTAGTGAATCCGAAGGTGTGAAGGGATCCGATGTGCCCCAGGATGGGAAATCCACTGACTGATGCCAGCTCCGTGGGCTGGACACCTTGAGCGAGTCACCGCGTCTTTCTCTGTAAAACAGAGATAAAAATACCGCTTTCCCTTCAGCCATTTACCAGGTTGCAGGAGGTGGGCCCAGTACCGGTGTCCTCATTAGTGTTTTTTAATGAGTCTGTGCAGAGTGCTGCCTTGCCCTGCTTTGAAACCGAGTGCTGGTGCGTCACACTCTTCCTCTTCCCTCCTCGCGGGCTCTGCTGCGCTGAAACCTTCCGTACGGGCGTGAGCTTATGGCTGTGGCGTATCGGGACAGCACCGGAATTCCTCACCCTGGGAAGTGTGACAGGAACTCGTGGAAGCAGCTGAGTGTGCGTTCTGTACACATCACACCGCTGCCTTGAACAGGAACAGCTGCCTCTCGTGTTAGGAGCTTTGGACTCCTTTTGAACTAGGTGGCAATAAAACGTTCAGAATCTGCAAAAAGTGCTGCTTTTTCCATCTGATGTCTCATTATCAAACCCTCCTCTTGGAATCTGAGTTCTTCCCTCTACCTCTTCAGTGCAAACGCTACAAAAGTGTCTGTTTGAGGGAAGCTTTAGCCCTCTTCGCCGGGCGCTCGGTTGGGTTTTGAGTGTCTCTCCCGTGTTCTGCTGCTGCGGGTTCTGCAGTTGGTAATTGCGGTTTGATGTGGTGGGGTAACAGCCCTTTTTGTAGAGTATTCTTCACACAAAACAAAATAAAACAAAATTTGAGAGGAGTATGAGAGGAAGAGAGAGAGTCGCTCTCCTCTACATCAAAATACATAAATTATTTAGGACCATAAAAGAGTCAAAGTTCAAACAAGACAGAATCTTTAACTAGCCCTCCCCAAAAGACGAGCGGTATTTTCACAGGGACAGATTAACTTAGCTTTTTTAGTTCTGTTTGGGTTTGCTAATGATGTTTTTGTTAATAGTCTGTGACACTTTCATACAGCTTCTCTGTAGCTGCCTATTGTCAAGTGGCTCATCTGCGTCTTTGGGGTTTAGCTGCATCACTTTGCTATAAAACCAACCCTGCGATAGATGCGGGGAACTGCTGGGTACTGTGTAGTTCTCAGATAAGTGACCCCAAGGGATTTATACTAATTAGCAGTCCACTCTTACAGGCTGTTTATTACTGGGTTCTTCAAAACCTTCGTCATGGGGAAGAAATACAGGAATGAAAATTGGGACTGCTGGAGTAAAATTATGGGACAAACCAGAAGTTAAATTGTTTGGACGTGATTTCAGTATTAGCAGACTATCTTGAAATGTTAGCTTGGATAAAAACTTTGTTTGTTTAGTTGTCGGTTGTACCCATCTCTCTCCCTCCATCCTCCGTTCACAGTGGGTGGCACTGAAGGTGAGACCTGGTGGTGGGGCAGATGCGCACAGGCTCCGAGAGCAGAAACCCGCAGATCTGGGGTGGGTTTCTGTTGAGCCTCTGAACAGCCAAGTTCATTGTTGGAGTTCTGGAAAGGGAGGGTGTGAGAAACAACACTCTCATGTGAAGAGTGACAGCAAGGCCAAAATAATAGAATTGTCAGTGGGTTTGAGTGAGGAGGGACCTTTCAAGGTCATCTCATCCAACCCCCTGCAGGGAGCAGGGCCATCTGCGGCCAGAGCAGGGTGCTCAGAGCCCCGGCCAACCTCCCCTGCAACGGGGCCAGGGATGGGGCAGCCACCACCTCTCAGGGCAGCCTGGGCCAGCCTCTCCCCACCCTCAGCACCAACAAGCTCTCCCTTCTCTCCAGGCTCAATCTCCCTCTTGGAGTTCAACCCATCCCC
>JAAGNO010001024.1:0-14782 GCA_033439905.1 Ceryle rudis
TTGCTTTTAGAGGTGTTAAATTAAATTCTAGTAATTCAGACCTCTTCAGAAGAAATCTACCATTTTAGAGTGAAGAGGGCCGTGGTGCCATCCGTCAGCCCTCGCTCGCCGTTCAAAAGAGCTATTGTGCGCCCGATGCAGCTCCTCGCCACGGCTGGCCATGGGGCCAACTGGGTAAAACAGTGGCAAAAAATCACCCGGTTCCGCCCGATGAGCGGCTCCGGCACCCGGCACGGCCAGTGGGACTGGGAGCGATGGGGCGAGGGAGGATTTTTGCAGCGCTGCGTTATTTCGCCCTGTCTGGCTCTCTGCTCCCGGGTCCGAAATGCCGGAGGGGAGGTCAGCCCCGCGCCTGGAGCCACTGAAAGGCTGATAGGGGAAATCCAGTCCCCTGAATATGTAACAGCCTGGCGATTATTGTCTCTCTTTTACTATTCTCTGTGTTACACAAGTTAGGAGACAAATGCTAACCACACATGAATATCAATCAGATGCCATAAAAGAGCAGCTGCAATGCCTCATAAATGGTTTAATCCTGTTACTAGTGAAATAGCCATGACTTCTCCATTCCTTCGGCACTGAGTCGTTTCAGAGGGGAGGGATGGAAATTAATTTTGCTCTACCTTGGAAACGCACGCTCGCCCCCGGCGATTCTGCGGCACGGGGGGATGTGCGGTCTTTAAAGTTTTATTTACGCAGAAATAATGCCGGAGAGTTCGGGTTTTATACCCCGTTTTCACAGCGTAAAGTGCGTTTATAAGCCTTTTTGCTTGATGGGGGAAAAATAATCTGCAAATAAAGGTTGGTCTGTGCTGTATTATGGGATGTCTAGCTTGAAGTGGAAGCTCATATACCAGATTTCTTGCCAGCTCGGCCCATTAAATGAGAATAGGACCTGAATGGATAAAAATCACATTGTGGTGGTGCCCCTAACAGCTTCACACACATGTATAAGCCCCGGGTTTACTGTGACGGCTTAGGGATTAATGAAGTGCAGTTTAATTAAATAATTGGTCAATAGAGAAAGGACAGCAAAATGAATGCCTGCAGGAAATAATTGGGCTCTCACATTGCCAAACTTAAACATTTAGGTAAACAAAACAATTAAAGCTTCATCAAGCATTGTTAGACGAGTCAGCAGCATATAGATTGTTGGCACAACAGAAATCCTTGCCTTCCCCTGATTTATTTGCACGCTCAGGGAGATGCACCGGCTGTTATCAGTGTGCATCTGAGCAGGAGAAGTCGGCTGCAGAGGTAGAGACGCACCAGGTAGGCTCAGCAGCGGCCGTGACCGTGGGGCACCCTCTCCCCGCACTGGGTGCCTGTCTTCAGGCTTTGCAGTGCCTTATTTTAGAGGTTCTTTGCAACGGCTGCTGGACAGTCTTCATAAAATGTGTTCATTTAGGAGGCGCATAAGGTTATAGGAGAGCTGGTCGACTTGGTGGCATTTTCATGCTCAGGCAATTATCTTTCTGGAACAAGAATATTTGTCCAGTGTTTGCCTTTCTAGATAAATTGTATTATTTATTAATCACATTATTTCTGTCGCAGCTATTGGATTTTTAATATTTTTTTTTTAATTTTTTTTTCTTCTAATGTTGTAACAATAACAAGAAGAGGAGCAACGTCCCAGCTTTTAAACGTGTGTTTCTGACTGTGGGTAGCATCTGATGTGCTTCCCTGGGAAATACCGAGCTGCCCAGTGCTGTGCTTGTAAAAATTCATCAGTGGGGCATTGGCTGGAGCTGTTTTGCTCCCTGTGGAAAGAGGAGCCACAGTCACTCGGGGCTGAGCGGACTCAGTCAATGCAGGGTGCAGCTATGTTTGTCATTATTTGCTTGGGTGGTGTTTTACGGTAACTTTTTTCCCTCTGGTGTTTTGCAGAAGGCAAACAAGGCCCTTCAGCAGTTGATTCTTTTAGCGTGCGAGAAGAAAGGAGGGAAAGAAAGGCAGAGAGAAACAAGCTTGCAGAAAAAAAAAGGTTAAAACCGATCATTAAACACAGTTGTTCTCCAGTTTCTAGAAGGTGAAAGCATTTCCCAGCAGAAGGGGGTGTGCGTGTCAGGGGGCAAGGGAGGAATAGGATGTGGCTGGAGAAGATTTTTGAGTTATCAGGTTTTATCAGGAGATGGTCAAAACATCAGCAATTGGGATAAAGCATTAATAAACAAACAACCTTTGGAGTGTGAGAGAATAGAGCTTGCCAGCTAGGACTGCTTCTGGGTCTGCTTTATTTACTGCTATGGAAAATGAACTGGGAAAAAATTCTGCTATTCATTTTCAATTTTCATTACGGGGACCAAATTAAATCACTTTGAAAATCCTTATTATGCATGGAAATGAATGCAGGTACCCTTTTCAGTTCATGGATTTTAACATCTCCATTTTTCTCTTCTGCAGGCTGGACTTTACTCCTAGTAACTAAATATTAGCAATTACAAACACTAGAAAAACCAGAGCCATTCCTCCTCCCAGTTATTTTTCATACTTGACCTGAAAGCATTATAGATATGAAAATAAGCTAAAGATCGTGTTGTGCCACCAGACCCAAAACATGACGTAATGTGCATGACTAAGAAGCCTACACAGAGATGGGGGCCAAGCCCTCCGGGTTTCTGCCTGTGTGTTTAGTGGGGCAGGGTTCAGGATGCTCTCAGCTATTCATTTTCATTCTGTCCCCCAGAATCGCAGAATACTCCTACGGGCATCAAAAGAAATCAAGCAAGAAGAAGAAAATCAGCAAGAATGATATTCGCCTGGTACCGCGGGATGTGGAAGAGACGGATAAAATGAATGTTGTGAGCTGCTCCTCCCTCACTTCATCCCTCAACTACTTTGACTACCACCAGCAGACCCTGCCGCTGGGCTGCCGCCGCTCCGAAAGCACCTTCCTCAACGTGGAGAGCCAGAACAACAGGAACGCCGGCTCCAACCACATTTACCATCACACCTTCACGGGGCAGAGCCCCCAGCAGCCCGACCTCATCATCAACGGGATGCCGCTGCCAGAGGTGAGTGCGGACGGGCAGCCCACAGCCCTGGGGCACCAGCAGTGGGGTTGCACGTGGACCACGGCGTGCGGGTCTGTTGCTGTTGGCGCTGCTGAAACGATGTGTTGAGCAAACAGGCAGCGGTGGTCTCTGTGCGTCGGACACGCCGGGGCAAAGGAGTGATGGAGGACAGACAGGGAGGAATGGCTGGCATCACCTTTCAGGTTCTGGGGCAGCCCTGACACGTGGTTGTGGGTAGCTCTTTCTCTTCTAGACACTGTAGAAACCCTCAGAAACGCCCAGGCAGGGATGCTGGCACAGGTGGGCCAGGCCAGGCTGCCTCCATGCTGCCAGGAGGCTGGAGGTAGCTGCTTTGCAAGTGGATTTTGAGTGTGGTGATGCTCAAGGGAGGAAACACTCGTTGCCTTCACAGGAGTTTTTTTAAAAGGCTGTTGAAAGTGGTGTTGGTGGCTGTTGCTCTGGAGGCAGTGGGCTGTGCTGGGGATGCAGGCAGAGCAGGGTGCCCAGTCTGCCCACCTGCCTGCCCATCCCTCTTGCTGTCCCCTTGCTGTGCGGGACAGGCACATGTCAGCCGGCGTGGGAGGGATGTGTGGTACCTGCCGAAGGCAGGGAAAGGGGCTGCTCCCATCCACGCCATCCTCATCACGTTCTTCTAATTCATCGGCTTTCCTGTACATCACAGGCATCATTTAATGTTGCTTGTTTGTCTCTCTTTGAATTATTGTTTGGTATTAAGCAAAACAATCAAAGGTTTGTCATGTTTCCTGCTTTGAACAGCATAACAAAGCTGCAAAAACAGCTGAAATATTTATGTCTTGCTCTGTTTTGTGTTCAGTGTGCTGGTGTAAATGTAAAATGATTCTACTGAAGACAGTGGAGCTGCTTCAGATTTATACTTGTGCTATGGAGAGCAGAGCCCGGCCTCCTGTGAGACTCTGCAGGGCTGCTGAAGAGGGCTGGTGCCAGCAGGGCTGATCCTGCAGCGTTTGTCTTGGCAAAGTGCTCATTGTACCCTGGTGTTTAACCTCTGCTAAGGCTACAGAACCAGCTTATGAGAGGTCGTGTACTGGCATCAGCCCAGTTTTGGGGTGTTCCCAGCCTAAACAACCATCACTCAAAGCAGAAGTTCAGCTTTTAATGACCAGACAGTCAGGAGGATGTTGCTGTGGTCTCTGTGACAAGTCGTGGGCACTTAGCCTTCTTCGAGCCTCTCCTGCCCTTGCATGTGCAGGCTTCTCGACGTATGGCACCGAGTCTTCCAGGTTACCTATTGAGGTGCTGTGAGGAAGCAGCTTCTGCACGGGTGCACCAGTGCAGCCCAGCACAGCCCAGCACAGCTGCATGTGGCTGCGGGGCCAGGAGCCTGCCTGCATTTGGGAGGTTATGGCAGGAGTGACCCAGCACTGGTCCAGAGAGTTAAAGCTCCATTTAACTTCTGGTGTTGGTATAAAAGCTGTAATAGAGTTTCTTGGCAATAACTGAATGGAAATGACCTGCATATACATGCTTACATATTCTACTTGCATGTATCCAGCCATGGAGGTGAGCAGACTCTGCTCCTCCCAAATGCCCCAGTGAGGAGAGGCAGGCACTTTGCATCTGAGTCTGGGTTAGAGCAGTTTGGGCTAAGCCTGTCTCTGGTCAAGTAAGGCAGAAGAGCTGCCTGCTCCTTGTGTTGTGCCCGGGCAGGCTGGGAGTGGGAAGCACCACCCTTCATGTATTAGGGGATCCTCATCGATGCTCAGATTTGTCTGTGCTTTTTCTGGAGTACCAGTTGGGGCTCAGGTTGCCCAGCTGCCCGTGGGGCACAGCTCAACCAGCGCTGTTGGGTTGCCGGGGGCAGTGGTCTCTAAGGAATTCCTACCTTCCTGGAGGAGTGTCTGTTGGAGCCGGGTCTTGAGCACATCTCTGTCTGGTGCCTTTCTATGGGCACCAAGCCGTGGAGCACGCTGTCAGCCTGTGACTCACTGCCACAGGCAAAATTCAGTCATAAAATCCGTCCCACGCTGGCATTAGTCGGCAGCGGGAGGTCTGCGGTGCCGGGGAGGAGGAAGGAAGGATCATCGGGAACAGTGTAGCTCAGCTGATAAAGTTACTGGGCAGCTGCGAGCAGAAGGCAGCGCTACCCACATTCCTCCTCAGCACTGCCGTTAGCCTGGGCGCCAGTGGCATGTGCTCTCCAGAGACTCCCACCGCCTTGTGCACCCTCGGATGAGGGAGACGGGTTCCTTGTTGCTTCTCCCCGTGGCTCCATCTCGCCCCATCGCTCGTGAAGCTGGGATGCATTGTGAAGAGCTGGTGCCTTGCCTGGAGAAATAAATTTGTCTCTTGTAAGGAGTGCTGTGGAGTGTCATCTTAAGCTGTGCCCTCTGGGAGCCCCACGAGCACGCGGGAGGGCAGCTGGCAGCTCTCCGGTTCTGCTGAGGGACCAGCAGCTCTCAGGTGGGTGCTTTAGGGGAGAACAGTGTGTCTGCTCGCTCCCTGGGGATGCTTTTGGACAAAAGGGCAGGACCAGGGCACAGGGAGGAGAAATCTCAACTGGAAGCTGCTTGGAATTTTGGTTTAGGGTGGGAACTTTTATGTTTTTTGGCAGAGAGTCCCAGTGTAATGCTTCCAGCTGTTGCAAGGGAAGTTATCTCGATGGTGGTGTGGGTTCTACTGACTCCTAAAAATCCAAGTGACCCCTGAGGGTGGGAAGATTCAGTGGTGCCTAGAGCAACAGCCCCGTCCTGGCACACAGGAAAACGTGGAAACTCCATAAAAGATGCTTCCACGGAGGAGCGTCGCAGTCCAGTACCCACCGTACCCCACCACGATGTGATGACGTGCGTATCAAGTGTGCTATTGGTACACCTCCAGGTGATGACGAATTAATAAATACAATTCCTGCCCAGAGTTTCCCAAGCCGATCCATTCCTGCAGTGCATCCAGCGGGACTTCGTCTGGGCTGGTTTGAATCTCCTCCAGCGACGAGGCTGCTGGCGTTTCCCCTGGGAGCCTTTACAAGGTGTCAGCGTCGGGGACGTATCTCTGCTGCTCCACCTCAGAGTCATTTTTCCTGATGGGAAGGCAAAGCGTCGGTTGATAAAAGATAAAATACAGAGGTAAATGTGTCGCTGGCGGTGTCACTTAGCATATGATGGCTGTGGCTGGGAGTAAGCCGTTGCCTCTGCAGATGTGCGCTGTCCTGGCAGCGGTGGGTTTGCAGTGTAGCTGGTCTTTAACATGAGGCTCATTTACTTTAACAGTGAGGAACCTTGAAATAGAAGTCCCTGAGGATGTGTTGTTTGTAGAGCTTCAGGAAATGTTTCCTCCCCCGTCGTGGCAGTGGCAGGTCTTGGGGCTGGCAGTACTATGCTGTGCTGTTGGTAGTTGAGGTTGTCGGTGCTCCCCACCTTTCCCTGCTGATCCAGAAAGGATTAAACAGTGGCATCCGCAGGGGCTGCAATCCTGCTCTGGGGATGTAAAAAAAGTTTGAGAAGACCCTTGAAAATCTTCTCCCTTTGGGTGGGGGCTGGACTCAGCTGCCGGTTGTGCTTGTGCCCGGGCATGGCTGCCAAGAGAGCATCTGGAGGTGGCAGGGGACGTCCTGGGTGGGTTCTGGCCCCGCTGGGTTTTGATGGTCCCTTGGGTGCTGGGGTACCACTTAAGGACCCCTGCCCATGGCCTTTTAACTTCCTCGTGGTTGTAGGCAAGAGATGGCAAAAAGCATTTGCAAGCAGCTCTGGTGATTGTGGCTGACAGCGGGAGCCTTGGCCCCCGTTAGTATTTTGATTTGTTTTGCAGGAGGGAGAGTGGGACATGTTGGAGCTGCAAGGGCATTGCCGGTCAGAGGCTTTGCTGCTGCCGAGGGCTTTTTTTTTTCCTTCCTGCTGAGCCAGAGGAGAAGTCAGCTTTGAAACCAAAAGGGCTTGTTGTCAGGTTTTGCATGTATATTACTGGAAGTTGTACCAGGAGATTAAAAATCAAAATTAATAAGAACCATTAGGCAGCTTCCTTGATAAAAATGCGTGTTGCATTGGGGTGGTGTGGAAACCGGTCTGAATGCTGAGCCTTTTAGGATCACTGGGACACGACTTGCATGTAGAACAGCCACCCTTGGGTAAAACTTACATGCCTGGATTTTGACTTCATGGTTTGAAAAAAACCCCAATGTGTGTGTAATGGCTGCATCTGTGTTTCGGAGATGGTTTTACATCCAAAATCTGCGCACTTTGGGAAACGGTGCTGAATCATCATGTGCTGCCCCGGGACAGGGAGCATCGCTGTGCCCCTTGATCTCACCCAGGGCTGCAGTGGTGTCCTGTCTCTGTCAAGACCTAGCATGGGAGAGGTGAGGAGGGTGTGAAATAGGAGTGGTTGAGGCTTGCTTGAGAGGCTAGATATCCAAACGTGGAACTAAACTAGCATGGAGGTTCAGGACTGACTCTGGAGCTGTTGTGGCAGTAGCAGGGAAGGGAAGAGGCAGCGCTGCCCTTACACCATAGGCAGGGTGTGGATCAGGCACAGCTTTGCTCTGGTGCTGCTTTGGTAGGTCCCCCTGGAGAAGGTCAAGGTGGAGCAGCCACTGATCAAGCTTGACTACAGTCCTCTGGGGATCCGCGTGCCTGACTGCTCCCAGAGCTGTGTCCGGAGCCGTGGGGGCTGCGGTCGTGGCGATCCACCTCCTCCTGAGCCGGTGCCCACCATCAGTAAGATGGGGAATTACTGGTTTTAGTGATAATCCTGATCTAATCCCCCAACCTTGATACACTCCCGCATAATCCTCACTCACACTGATTTTGTTCGGGCTCCTCGTAGCAGTGGGGATTATTTGAGTGAGCAACAGTTACAGGATAAGGCCCTGTTGGTTTCAGATAGGCTTTTGACTACCTGGAAAGTGTTCCCCTCACTATAGGAAATGGTTTTCTAAGCACAATGGAGCAATTTTCATTTCAGGCGGCACCGGCAGTTTGTGCTCTGGCTATCTGGCGGTGTTAACTAAAGCACATTTCTACAACACACAAAGATTTTTGTTTTGTAAGAAATGAAATCAGCGTGGCTGTTCTTCTTTCTCTGTCATTTCTCTACTTGTCAATTCTTTCTTCCCCTCCAGCTTATCCTCCTCTTCTCTGCTAGCCTTAAAAAGCCCCCAAAGTGTCTGTTATAATCACATTTTGTGTGTTACAACCAGAATGAATGTACTCACTTTAATATGCTGGGTTTGGGGAAATCAGTTTCTGTCTGGTATAACAGACAATTTGTTATAAACCATGCCATTTAGAAGTGAAGGGCCTTGCTTTAGTGTAACGCTGGGGAAACGTCATGATACATAATTGGAAGGGATTTGGCTTCCTTCTGAGTAATACTGCGTATAGAACAGGGGGAAAAAAAAAGAAAAAGGAGCTAATTTCCAACCCAGAGAAAGTTTGTGGTGCTGAGACATGCCAGGCTGTTGAAATAAGGCTTATTTTCAGCAGAGATAATAATTAAAGCATTATCAGCGATGGTGTTTGACTAGTCGGAAGGCTGACTTCGCAGCGAGCGTTGCCAGTCTTGTTTTCTCCTTGGGAGGTCACTGTAACTCAGCACTTTTTTGTGCCTGCGACGCGCACGGCGCTGGGTGAGCGCAGGTCAGGGCGCTGCGGTTCCCTCCCTGTGCATCCCTGTCTGGGAGCTTGTGGCATCTCCTGGGGACCAGAGCCTGCGGGCCGGGAACCCCAAACCGCCCTGGCTGCTCTCCTGACTCACTCCAAAGGTGCCCCGAAATCACAAGCCCCAGCAAATCCCTCAGTGTAACTACTCCCAGAGTGTTCTGTGTATCACTGCACGGTCCCTGACCTCTCTCAGCGCCAGGGGACGACATTATGGAAATTGGCGGCTTTTGATTCCGTTCTGAGGGCAGCCTGACCAAATTATTCATCTCGTAATGTAATTGCTCAAGCTCACTATTTGGAAAAACTCATTAGAATACCTTGCAACGGAGAGAAACACGCCAGCTCCCATGTCTCTCGCTGCCCTGTGTCTTAGGCAAGCCTTGAGTTCATCACCCTTTGGCTTCTCATGGAATTGTTGAGGTTGGAAAAGACATTTCAGACCATCGAGTCTGACTGTAAACCTAACACTGCCAAGTCCACCACTAAGCCATGTGTGTTTTGTATGGGTGATACGGGGAGGTGACCTCATGCTGTCACTTTTTTTGGGTTTTCCAAGTGTTTTCCAGCCTGCAGTGGGGTCCCAGCTGGGCGGGACCAAGGGTCTGTGGAGGAATTAGGGCCAGGGTGTGTTGTGGTGGCAGTAGCCAAGCTGTATTTTACAGTAAAAGCCCTCTTCTCTGATGGCAAGACCTGGAGTGCTCAACAAGGAACTTATTATATCATTATATATTACATCATTTATATTATATCGTGTATATTATCTGTTATATACACATTATCATATACTTGATACATTTATAAACATAAAAAGTGTGCATAGAACTATTACATATTGTAGTTAATTATGTAAATAAGACTATAATATATCATACATCCATATATATATATATAATTTGTGTTTCTGTTACTGGTTTGAGTTGTATGGTTCACTTCTACTGAAAGTAAGAGAGGCTCATCTTGTTTTCCCTTTAGTAAATTTGAATTTCTGATGCATAATAACTCTTACTTGTTGAGTCTATAAAAAAAAGCTCCCACAACTGTACCTACGTGGCAAATAAGAATTCTCCTTTTAAATTAGGAAAGGTTTATAATAAGTTCTTGTTTAAATTACATCAAAAGGATGGTCTTGCATGTTACTTATGGCCTTTCTTATAGTAGTTTCTGAATGAACTCCTGTTGTATTGAGCGTTTTCAACTCTTGTGGTTTCTCCCTGTCGTTGACTTTGCATAAAGCATGTGCTGCATGCAAAGGCATCGTTAAGGCCGAGTGCATGTAGCCTTTCAATAACCTTAGGTGCATCTGCTCAGCTCTGAGGCAGAGCCGTTTTCTCCAGATGCCATCTCCTGGAGTCTCTCCTGAGGCCTTTGAGCCAGAGAAGATCCTCACCCAGGTGCTCCCAGGTCCTTGGGTTCCTGCCTGCACTCAGGGTGCCCTGCTCAGGTCTTTCCTAAATTCCCATCAGGTGGCAGGGGCAGACCCCTGCCTGCCCTTCATTCCCTGCCCGCCTCCATCCACAGGCTCTGCAGCTTTCCAGCGCTGAGCCCTCCAGCTCTCCTGGGAGACTTCTCCTCTCACTCCTCTCGCCCTATTGGACAGCAGCTCCCGCTCTTGTGCGAGGGCTTGGATGGGGGGTCCTCCGGCCCTGCCCGCTCCCCCTTCCCTGCCAGGCTGCTTATGGGGCTGGGCATGGCCTTGCTTCAATAAATGATTAGATATTGTTCCCAGTAGAGGCTATAGTTGAGTTCCAATCATTTTCTGTTAATTAAAATACAGGATGGTCTTATTTGTAGCATAAATAGTTGTAATCTGTGTACTTATAAGTGTAATTATAATTTAAATTAGAGCGTGCTGTGAATTGACGATGGATGGGGCACTCTGCAGGCAGCACTACCCTCGCAGGGCTGCGGTGCGGGTTGTCTCCTGGAGTCCCCCGCGGTCCTGGTCCCCAGTGTCCCCAGGAGACCATCACGCTCAGCAAAGGGACACTGAGGCTGGTGACGGCTCCCAGTTTCACTGTTTCTGTTGGGGCAGAGCTTGCCCGTGACATCTGTTGGAGGGTTTGCCTGAGAAGAGACCACAGCATCATTGCGTCAGTGTCTCCCTCTAGCTTCTCGTCTAAATTTGGAGTGAAGTAATGGCTTGTGTCAGCTGGACAAGTGATTAGTACTTAGCCTTGAAGTGACTCCCTGTTTAACACGGCATTATGGTGAGTTCTCGTTAGGCTGGTGAAGGCTGGAACGCGGCAACTGCTAAGGCTGCAGCGGAGAGATAAGCATCACAGGTACTGCACTTCGTATGCCCCTGATGGAAACCCTCAGCATGCCGCTGGTAACCCCGGCCTCTCTTCCTCCTCACACCAGCCCATTGTGCAGCTCTGCAATAAGCAGCGTGAGTCTGTACGTGGCAGAACCGTGGAGATGAGATCCTCGTCTCGACGGCCTGTCGGCCACTGGAGATCTGGACGTGAATCCTTCATGCTTCTCATGGGGATCTGGAGCTTGTCGGATTATTCCGTCTTTTGTAACGGCAGGTGTGTGCCACAGGGCAGGTTTTAAAATTCCCGTGTTGGTGGATTGCATTAACCCATCCTAAGTCAGGTATGTAAAATTCCATTAAGCGGAAACCCTCTGGCATTTTCTCACCCGTGCTCGAGCTCTGCAGGCTATGCTAATGCAGTGCGTTTGCTCATCTATTAGGAGGATGATGGCTTTAAAATAATAACGTTTATCTTTGGCAGCGGACCTACAATAGTGCACGCCGAGTACAATTTTGTGAAAGGCTCTGCAGATGTTGCCTCATTCAATCTGGGTCAAAAAGAGTGCTTAGAATCATAAAGGTTAGAAAGAGATCAAATAATTCGGCGGTTTTATTGCTGAATAATGTACTTGGAAAATATCATTCACCATTATTAGACTAAGTGAGTACAGAAAACACAGGACTCAATAGTCATTTCTCAGTATTGGCTGGTTTTACTGTTTTTATAATGTAGCTAAATTCCCTGTTATTGATTCTAGCATTGATAATCGATCTGGAAATCTAAATGTATGTGCTGGTGGGAGCACACGGGAGTTGGACCATTAGGGACTTAGGCTTCCGCACCTCCCTGCAGTGCCTGGCAGTGGGCAGCACACACGCGGGGCAGATGGATGCTACTTCTGGGGAGCTGTCAGGGTTTGGGGAGCTGTCTTAACAATCAGAGATGAAAAGACAGGAAAACATACTATTTTATGCGTGTTCTTTTCCGTGCCTGCAAGCTTTTTCAAGCTCGATCACATAAGCCCAGCTGGGCTGGGACGTCGGCAGTGGGATGGGGGCTCAGCGCCCACGCCTACGGCTCCCGTCACCTGCTCCCTCCTGGACTTTTCATATTCAGATTCACATCTGGATGTTCTGGCAGGGACCCAGCTTCAGTGACATTTAGTAATCAAATCCACACGGCTGTTGGCTTAGAAACCTGTCGGCCCAGTGAAATGCTTTTCCAGACCTTTGCAAGCGGTTCCTCTGCTTTCCTGTTCAGCACCCACCGTGGCTGTGTCCCCTCTCTGGGGGGAAATACTGTGCTTGGGCTGAGATCCTTCCCTGTACCTCAGTTAATTGCAACACTTGGGTTAGTGAGAGACCAAAGCCGTGGTCCCATACGGGCGTTGCACCCCGTGGTGAGCCCATGGAGCAGAGCTGGCAGCATCACTGTGGGAGCCACGGGCTCCCGTCGGGCTGGGGCTTGCTCAGCTGCACAACGGATTCCTTTGTTCAGAAAAAAAAAAAGATGATTTGTGGAATATGTTCATCTCCTGTTCTCCACAAGTTGTTGTCAGCATTAATATGCCATTAACACATGCTCATTAGGAGGAGAATGATTATACCCTGCAGAATATGGGGGAAACCTTCATTAGGCATAACATATTGAACCGAGCTGCAAACTTCACTTGGGAAAACTGGGGAAGGTTCTGCTCAGCATCAGGTTTCTCCTCATTGATGTGATAAAAGCCACCTCATCTTCCAGGACAAGCTTTTGGCCAGAGCTACAGGTGATAAGCAGGTGAGTCCAGGCTTAGGCTCCAGCACCGAAATCCTTCTGAGAACCTCAAATCCATCCTTCCCCAGATCGAAGACACCTCTCATCAGAGCTTATTTTGGCACGCAAAGACGACGTGAGCCCGTGTCCCCCCTCCAAGGGCTGCGCTGCCACTTCAGGCTTAACAAGATGAAATCTCCGCAGAGCTGGGAGATGCTCTGGGAACAGATTTGTTGGGAAAGGAGGTGTCATTTTTAAATCCTCGCTTTTCACATTGTAATGACGTTTTAAGCGTTCATCTGGCCTTGCTGCCTCCAGTCTGAAGCCATAACCTGCCATGTGTGACAGGGCAATTGCTCGCCCCGGTAATGATTACAGCGGAGCCCGGCGTTGCTCCCTTGTTTGCTTGGTGCCTGGCAGCTCGAGGCATGTGCATGGTGCTCTCTTAAAGTCGATCAATAAGAATAATTGCAAGTTCAGGTGGGGGTGAGGGAGGAGAGTGCTGTAGCAGACAAATATTTGCAGATTAAGACCCTGTTTACATGCAGGTGCCTCTTGTGATAGGGAACAAGGGACGGACAGTAAGGACCATATGTGGTATTTAATCAGAATTTGTTCTAAATGGGGTAATTTCATAGATTTCCATGGTGCTGACAGCTGTCCTCAGTATTAAATGTGAGCGTGCTGCCTCCATCCCTGCCCTGCTGCCCTGTCTGCCCTGGGGTTTTGAAGGATTTTGCAGTGTTATCGGTGGGGCATCGCAGTCCAGCACCCCTCACCTCTGTAGAGGTGCAGCCAGAGGGAATCCCACAGATCAGTTTTCACCTACAAGCCTCAGCAGAGGGAAAACGGCATTTGATGGGCCTGGATTTCCTGCCGTGAAGGTGAATGAAAGCACAGCCATGTCCGGAGTACAGGAAGATGCTGGGGGAAGTGGCCCTTTCTTCTCGTGCCCGTAGCAGCCTCTGGAGCAGCGATGCTTAGCTGAGCAATGCCTGCTGCCCACATGGGGAGTGCTGGGGCTGCAGCTGGTTGTGGGTTGGATGGTTTCTTCCTGCAGAGATGGAGATAGAGAGGGCTGGAGCTGCCCACCCAAGGCTCACATTGCCTTTGGTGACCTGGTCCACATTTTGTCATTGATCCTGAAACCTAATAATGAGGAATTACGCCAAAACCAGAGAGGTGACCCATGATTATCTGTCCTTGACAGGGAGAGGAATGAGGTGGCGAGATACCAACATGTGACAGGTCAGGCTTGGAAGCTTTCCAGTGTCTACCAGTGTCTTCATTAGAAGCAGAGTCCCATCTCCTGGCTTGTGGTGGCTGGATGGACAGACAGATGGACACCCCGGCTGTCGAGGAGGCAGGTCGGTGGCTGTCCCAGCTTCACCTGACTTCTCCTTGGTTACTTCTCCTTCGATGTTAATGGCTTCACCCTGCCAGCCCGCTGTGCTGTCTGCAGGCAGAGCAGCCACAGCTCCCATCCAATTTCCTCTCGCCACGTTCCCAATGTGGCTGCGTCCGTTTGCTGGACGCTGCATGACTCATGTAATCGCCGTGCAAAATGCATCATTCATAAACTGTTTAGCACGACCTTTTGTACAGTAGCACTAATTATTATTATCACAGAAGCCCAGTAAACTAGACTAGTAATTATCAGGGATTTATTTGAATGGACAGCTAAGCTATTCTTGGCAAGTTAGTCAAAGCAGTTGTCATGACAGCCACACAAATGTGTCTTATGAATTGGGTTAATTAGGGTAATTAATAACTGTTGTTTTGCCCTTTATAACAAGGTATTGCCTAGACACTATCAAAAAATAGCAATTGTACCTAACAGAAATAGTCTTCTTCCAGCAGCAACTTTCAAATCGCAAAATCAAAATAGTAAATACACGTCGAGTGGTGATTTTGCAAAGAAACGTGTCACCCTCTCCCTGCGCGAAAACAGGGACTAAAAGGCTCTGTCGTCATTTTTCTGCTGAGCTTCCCCTGCTGTGCACTGTTGCCGAGAGATAGGTCATTGTCATTATTGGTATTATTATTATTTATTTTAATGCTGTGCTGCTTCAAGCCGTTGTGGCAGAGGGGTCTCTGCCGTGCCCAGCTCCGTGTG
>JAAGNO010001024.1:14882-25871 GCA_033439905.1 Ceryle rudis
GCACTTTGCAGGTCCTTCTCGCATTGGCAGAGCCAGTTTTAAACTCATGACCATAAATTATTGTTGTCTTGCTGGTGCATCGTCACCATCCTCATCAGTATGGCTGGTGCCAAGCTGCTGAGTCCTCGCTCAGCAGACCACCTGCTTCTTTTGGGTTTCACCAAATAAATGGTTTGGTTTTGTGGTGGTTACTGCCGATATTGAGTGATGGTGGTAACTCTTAATAACCAAGTAGCACCAAGGAACCTCAAAAGGAAGAATAAAAAACCGTAGTCCCCATCCCAGGGAGCACCCTGGGCATCCCCGTCTGCTGTGCTGGGGGTTTGCAGCCTACGCTGGTGGCAATCCCCGTCCCACGCTGGTGGGCTGGGTGCCTGTCAGCGCAGAGCACCGTGTCCCCAAGGACCGCAACTTTTGGGGCTGATTATTAAAAATGGCCCACGATTACAGTTGCAACTGAGGAATATTATGTAAGTTTTGTAGAAAAATGACCTGAATAGAGGAGTGAAGGCTCTGGCTGGTTCTCCAGCTGCACCGAGCCCTGTCTATTTATATCACCTCTGGGCTTTCGAAGGCCTCTTTTAGCTAAAGCTTATTTGATAACACACGTCTTTTATGAAGAAAAGAATGAAAAAAAAAAATGAAGAAGGAAAGGGGGAAAAAAAACCCTAAAGAAAAACACCTCTGTGGAGAAGGTAGGGTTTTAATGAAGAAATATTTTATACCATTCTCCTACAACCTTAGGGCTAATAGCCTGGAACTGGTACTTTGGCTCTTTAAAAAGCCCAACAAGACAAGCCAATTACGGCCTCTGAAACATTTTTATTTTTAGTTCCTTGTAATAGCAATTCATCCTCGGCTATGGTACATTAACTGGAAGGAACAAGAAGTAGTAAGGTTTTGGCATCTTTGTAATAACCAAGGGGCTGTGTTTACCAGGCTGTTAACAATGCAGGTGGCTGTCGGGCAGGGGAGCGGGCAGCGTGGGCAAGGAGAAGGGCACACAGCTAGTGCTGAAGAGATCTCCTCACCTGGCCAGCACTTTATTATCATTTATTTCCTTACGGTTTCTCCTGGGAGAAAACACGCTCTCATTGGGCTAAATTCCTCATTTTCCTGAGCTGGCAGCACAACTCAGAAGAGAGGAAGGGCTCTTTGGAGGGTGTTGGTGTGTCCCCAGGGATGAATGTGGCACCTTTAGGGGGCAGCAGATTTTTGAGGGGAGCTGAGCTGAGCCAGGCTTCACCTGCTGGTCCCCACCTGGGCCCTGCATGTGGTGCCATGGCTGCTGAGATCAGTGGTGGCAGCAGGGAGGAAAGGCAGTCCTGCTCATGGCTGCAGGGTAACTTTGTGGGCTGGAGAGCTGCGTTTTCCTGCTCAAGGGGAAAAAAAAAAAATAAGGGAAAATTTTGAATAAATAGTTTCCTTGTGAGCAAAATGCCCTTGAGGCTTAGAGTAGAAGCTGTCTGAGGCTATCCTGATTGCAAACCTTCCTGTGCAATTAGAGATAAACAATGTAAACGATAGCACGATGAGCACACGGGGCAGCATTCACCTGTTTTATTATCCACCATTGCCGGAGAATTTTAGCTGAAACCAGATGGGAGCTGCTGGTGTGGAGGTTTCACTCCAGAGCTGGGTGTGGATGTGCATGACCATGTGCCAGGGGCACATGCGGGACTAGATTAGGTCTCTGGTGAAGCTGTAGGATGGCAGTGTCTGTGGGGTGTGTAGATTGCATGGGAAGCACTCACTGCTTGTCCAAAAACCAGAAGAAGTGGGACTTGCACTGAAGACACAGGGCAGAGGTCCCTGTATGCCAGTCCTGCCCTCCCTGTCTGCTCCTGGGGCTGCCACCTGCCATGGTGTCAGTCTTGGAACCTCAGCTGAATTTCTCCCCATTAAGCCATGAAGGAGGGAAATCCTCCAGTTGCCACCCAGCTCCCCCTCTGCCACCACCCTGGGGTGCCTCGGGGGTGTCCCCATCTCCTCTGGGATGCAGAAGCGGAGTGAGATGCCCCCATGGCGGTCGGGCAGCAGCTGAGCCTGGCTGCCCGTTGGGGTGCCCAGCCCCATTTCACTGTGCCCCCCGCCCACCCGGGGCTGGTGCATGCTCAGGGATGCAGACAGCGGGGCGGCCGCCCAGGCGTCCTGTCATTCTGATGTGCCAAGCTGGCAGCAGCATCTCACACCTTTGCTATTTTTAACTCAACTGCAGTGATTTTTTGGTTTTCCTTTTTCTTTTTTTTTCTTTTTCTTTTCCTTTTCTTTTTTTTTTTTTCAGTGACAAATCTGTGATTTCTCCTGTTCCCTACAAAACGCATCGGTCTGACCTGCCTCTCCAGAAGGTGAATGACAAGGAGTTTTATTTAGCCCTAGCGATGGGAACATTTAAAAAAAGGCTCCTCTGTTATATTTGTTTTCATTCCGAATGGCAGGAGGCAGGGAAAGGACAGTTCTGAAAGCTTTTTTAACAAATCTGTAAGTCATGCCCCATTACCCTGGGGCTGGTGATTAGATCCAGATTGTTTCTCCCATTACTTAGGGAGGGGTGTAGTCCACGCTGGAAGCTGCGTGCCTGGATCCATTTCACAGCTGAAAGTCCCAGGCACAGGTGATGGGAAAACCCCCTTTTAATAGGTTTATTGACTATTATATCCCTGCAGGGAATTTTCCTCAGTGGATGGAGGCAGCACCCCCATGCAGAAGGCTGTGCTCCAAGAGCCGGTGAGCTCAGCCCCGTGCCCCTGGGTTGGCACATGGGAGGGGGGTATTGTCCCTGCTTCCCCAAAATCCCCCTTGTCCCAGCTCAGGGAGGGGACACATTGGGCAGCTGCTGGGGCATTGCCAGCCTTCTGGCTGCTCATGGTCCAGGGAAGGCACCTGTGTGCTCTTCCTAGAAAGTATGCCCGCCTTTTGGGTCAGTATTTTGCTTTTTGATTGACTTGGGGGGGGGGTTGGAGGTGCCAAGTGGGTGCCTGCCCCGGTGGTGCTGCTGGAGGGACCCCTGTGCCAGGGCCTCAGAAGAGCTTTTGGGTTGTATGTGCCATCTGGACATAAGGCAGGTTTTTTCTATTATTGCATTTTTGCTCTTCAGAACCATACTGTAGATTTCTGATATGTTGACAAATTCAACCGGGTGACACTATTTGTGGCTTTCAGGAGTGTAATTATGGCTTCATTGCGTGCTGCCGCTCTCGGGATTCAATCTGGGTTTCTAATCCTATACCCTTTTTCAGAGTCTCATCACAGCAGCTCATTTCCTCCTGCCTCCGATCCATTTTCAGGGAAAAAAATGACAAAACCTGTGTTTATTTGGGGAAGGTACAGGAGTTCAGTGCGGATTAGCGGGCATGCCCGCGCCGTGACACAATCTGGTTTGATAACTTCTTCTTGTTCTGACGAACGGGGTGATGCTAAAGGATGAACTCTCCCAGTGATTTCTCTGCAATGCTTTTTATTTCATCAAGAGAAAATGGAGGCTGGAGTCAGTTCCTTCGGTGTTTAATAATGTCCATCAGAACCAAATGCCTTTTATTTAAGCTGCAGTAGTAATTAGAGGGTCGGTGGTGTTAAGCAGCCATGGAGTCTGGCTCTGAGGAATGTTCATTGTGCCTCATTAAATTTGGAATTAGTGCTTAAAAGGTCAGAAATAAATATTCTGTTTATATTTCGGGGATAGTAAATCTAAATGGATGCTGTGTTTGCACATCCTCGTCTCTGCTCGTTCCTGCTGAACTGAGCAAGGCACCGCTCCAGTTGGTTTAGGCAGCTATCGGAGTGTCTGCAAAAAAACCCAACCCCAAAACCGACCCTGGTTTCATTGATCAAGGGCAGGAAAATGATCTGCTGTATTACATCTAATTATAAAACATCAATATCAGATGCTAAATGCACTTACTTTTCCAGAGACGCTGTGTTGCGAGTTTACAGTTTGCAATCTCCTGTATTATGGGCTGTAGCAGGGCGCGGGGAGATGGCTGCAGAGGGAGATGCCAGAGGTTAGATCCTTTTAACCTTTATTGAACTCCTCCTTAAATACTCCTTAATAAGAGCCAAATTGCTTCACGTTTTCCTTCCGTCTTGCCCGAGGCCGTTGATACAGCAGAGGTGCATCCCTCTGCCCCTCTCCCCTGGCTTGTGCTCTGGTGACTGTGAGTGAGCTGGAGCTGCTGGTGGGGACTGGTGGCCAGCTGGGTCCTTTCCAAAGGCCCTGGAGCCGTGGGGGTCTCCAAGCAACAGCATAGCTTAGCTGTCAGAGGAGAGGGTGGTGGGCTCCTTGGGGTGATGCAGGCGTCACTCACCTCACCATGTCCATCAGCATTTGTTGACTTTCCTCCACGCTGGAAGCACCGGTAGCTATTTGAGAAGAGTTTGCACAGGCATTTAAGCCAAACCCTTGGGCTCCCACATCTCTGGTATGCACCATGCTGGGAGGTGCCAATGCTGGAGCGTGAGGAGCTGGGAAATATGGGTCTGTCTCCTGCTACACCTTGCCAGGCTGTGGCTGCGGTGCTCAGGACCCTCACCCTGTTGCAGATGTTGCAGGAGCCTGCAGTGCTGGGGTGGAGCCGGTGGCGAGAGTGGGGACGGAGGAGCAGAGCTTCTCAAGTGGGTCAGGCACCATGGTGCTCATCCAGGCTGGTCTCGAGTCACCGGTCCTGGCCTGTGACTGATACTCTGAGGCAGCAATGACCTCGTTAGCAGCCGGAAGCGCAGGGGCTAATTCTGTGGCTCAACCCACAATGGGGGAAAATCTCTCCTGACATCCTTTGTGATCCTCTCCCAGCCCAGAGCTGGATCTGATTAGTCTTCTGCCAGTGTGGGGAGAGAGACCAGCCACACTGCTGGGTGTGAGAGCATCAGGACAAGCCCAGCTGTTCCTCGTGGGGCTGTGGGTTCAGATTTCTGTGTTCAGTGGGGTTTCGTACCGTGCCTGCTCCCAATGGGAAGGAGTCTCAGAGCCCTTATTTATTTCCCATGGGGTAAATATGCGGCTTGCTAAATGATAATGACATTCCCTCATTGCTGGTGTGTACTTTGTTTGACCTGGTACCTACTTTGACATTTTCCCTGTTTCCCAAGTGCAGCTGGAGTGCTTTTATTTAATTTGCATGAATTCTGTATCACCCGCAATATAGTTCAAACTGTAAGAATTAAGTGCTGGTGAGATCTCCTAACAGGCAGCAACAGTTTTATTGCACATGCTGGAGCCTGTGATCGAGTGGCCCATGGTGAACAGCACCAAGGATGCAGGAGGACCAGGACAAGCAGTCCTACAATCCCTGCCATTCCTACCAGGGAGTTCCAGTGGATTTTTGGGAACAATCTACCACTTTTATGGTCCCTGACAGTGCCTGCAGCACAGCAGGAAGGTCAGGAGACCAGTGCTCCTGTTGAAGATGTGCAGCTTGATGCAAAGGATGAGGAGCCGTTGCATATTTTGGGAGGATTTTCTGAAACCCAAAAGAAGAGACGCACATTGCAGCCTTGGAGAAAGGTCCGCTTTGTTTTTTAATAATAAAGGGTGACATGCAAGCTTTATTAACAAGGCACGTAGGGGAAAAAAAAAGGCTCAAGGGGTAACCCTGAAAAAGTGGTGCTAAATATGTCATTTTTATGAAGCTGATTTTGTGAAGGGTCCCTACATGCTTTGGCAGGAGGTTGCAGCAGGTTTACAATAATTTGTAGAAAGATAGAAATGTTTTCACCCTGAAGTGAGAAGAAGGGCAAAAAACCCCATGTTGAGATGCTTTAGAGTCATCTTCCAAGGCGGAGGCTGGCGGAGGGATGGATACCTGTCACTTCGCGTCGGGAGAGATGGGTCCAGCTTCAAACAACCATGGACTTTGCTGGGGGGCTGATGTGCAAACCGAGGAACCAAACCCTCCCTCAAAAGCCTGGATCCAGACACAGCTGGATTTTCACCTCCATGGAGTTTGGTTTGGCAAAAATAAAACATTTAAAAGAGTTGAAAAGAGGGAAGAGTGTGAAAGAGCTAGACTTTGGGCATCTGCCCCAAGGCAGACAGGCTGGCAGGGGCATGGCTGCGCTGATCCAAACCTCCTGGCACGGCCCAGGACACATTCTTCCCTGTCCTGGGGACTGACCCCAGCCAGCATCCTCTGTTTCTCCATCAGTCCACAGCGGTGGTCATGCCTGGAGTCGCTGCAGCCTGCTGACCTTTCTGCTGGCACTTGCATTAATTCCCCTTAAGCCGCCTTTGGATCCTCTGGGGTTTATTTCTGTTTCTAAGGCAGAGAGTGAGCAGTCGCTAGAGCAGCGCCCTGCTGCTAACAGACCTTTTGCTGATGGGGAAGTCACCCCCCCTGGCGATGTCCAGGTCAGGAAGAGTTGTACTGACGTTTGTACATCTATTTTTTTCTAATTTAATGGAGTTGGCAGTTCTCAACTGAAAGCAACCACTGGGGAAAAACAAAACAAAACAAAAAAAGTTTACGATTTCCCTGTTGATTACTTGATTCCAAGTGTGTCTGTTGTTATATTTGTGTTGCTAAGGCAGCAGTTAAAAGCATTTTTCAAATTAGGTGCTGGTAAGCTGCCTGCCAAGCCAGGGTTCTCTCTTTGATGGCATTGACACCAACAGGTCTGCATCTGGAAAGCAAACCCCAAGCCCAGAAGACAGCAGGGTTTCTCTCCTCCAAGAGAAATGCAGGCTGAGACCATAGACTTTGTGCTAGGTGTTACTTGATGCTTCCTGATGTCTTGGATATATTGTTTATCCCTAGCACAGAGGCTGCAGGTCTGATCCTGGCAAGCCTGAGCAGCCTTTATTCATGTTATGATGAGCAAGAGATAAGAATTGTTTGGGAGGGCCGTGCCGTACCCAGCTCTGGACATGGAAAGGAGAGGCTGGGCTCGAGGTTGGGCTTGCCTTTGATTTCTGCAGGAGCGATGCTGATCAGTGAGAAAGTAACAGTTTGTTTGCTTCTGCCAAAATAATGAAGACGATGAGGGCTGGCCTCTCAATGAAGAACGCACTTTCATCGGCGCCAGCCAGCCTTACCTTTTCCCTCATTTTTGTGCTTCAACTTTGTTCTTTGGGCCTCATTAAGAGAGGGAGCGGATCCTTTCCCAATTAAAGTGTTGACATGCCAGAGATGTTCTCCTTCCCCCTCGTTTTGCCTCTGTTTGTAAGCGGCTGCACTTTGCAGGATGAACTAGAATTCAATCGAGTGAACTTCGATTGAATAATGTAAGCTATAAAGCAGCCCTTCTCCATGAAAAATCTCATTTCTTTTTTATTTTTCTGTTTTGATCCCCTAGCCTGCATGGAGATAACCTTGACGGGTAGTCCCACGGCTGAGGAGAGGTCTTGTAAACCGGGAGCACGCTGATGCGGGCAGGGCAGGCAGCCCATCCTCGTGCTGGTTTGGGCACGGCTGGCAGCTCTCTCTGAGGGTGCAACCCCCTTCAGCCCAGGAAAGCAGATTTCCCATCCTTGTGGCTGTGTCACTCCTTGTTTTGTCCAAAATCTGGAAGTAATTAGCATTAGTTGTGCTGCTTTTGGTGGCATGGGGGATTCGAAGCCTGGGAACGGATGCAGTGACCGACCCCACGGGAACCCGCTCGCCTGCATGTGGACTTAGAGGGTTGCATTAGTGACATGGTGGAGAGCATCCCGAGCAGGGGGATATGTGGACCAGAGGAAGGGCGGTACGCCAGTCCATCAAATGTCAATCATGGGGAATTTGCTCATCTGTGAGTGATTTCAGTTGAGCCAGGATCTGGTCTTCTTTTTTTGGTCAGAAATCAATAGCAAAGCTCCCGGTGGTGTTGGTTGGAGGGGGATTTAGTGCAAGGTCTGTACCCGGGCTGCAGCAGGAGATGTGATGGCAGCATGTGTGGCATTTCCACAGCCTGCGGTGGGGTTTTGGTGGCGTGGGTTGAGCATTCTATGCGGATGTTGCTGGCTATACGTTGGCCCCTGAAGCCTGGGCTGTGTGACATCAGTGCACTGAGCATTTTAAAGCTTTGTGGTGTAGCTCTATGTATGGACATTTGCTCTCTGGGTCCTCCACCCACACATTCCTCTCCTGGTCTTCCCAGGGCTGAGAAGCGCACGCATAGGCATGAAACTGATGGAGGTAGTGGTGGGTTCAGGGGGTCTTGTGCTGCTGCTGGACATGGCAGTGGGGCTGGGTATGCAGGACAGAACCAGCTGAGGCAGTTCCCACATCTGCCAGTGCAGGGTGATGAAGAGGGAATCCCACTGAGCAGGGATTACTCTGAAATGGGCTTTGATCCCTCCTGCCCCATTTGCGAGGCTGGGATCTCCTGCTGGGAGGAAATGCCGTGGGGAAGCATCCCTCCTCCTGGGTTAGCAGTGCCAGGATTGATGGATAAACACAGAATCGGGCATTTTCTGCGGCATTTAAAGTCTTGGGCATCGTGTGTTTTAAAAATACATGTGTCCATTTGCTCCTGAGCTCTAACCATCAAAATCGTCCTGCAGAACCGAGGATGCAGGAACTGCAGGGACCAGTAGTTTGTGCAGTAAATCTCCTGCGTGACTCTCCAGCAGTAATTACTATGTGAAAGTAATAACTGAGCTGTGCTGAGTGCTAGGCCAACTCCCCCGGCTCGCAGCTCCTTGCATGTTTCTCTCTGGGAGGTTCCTGTTTGGTAAATTGGATATTGTGCTGTATTTCAGAAAAGGTCACACTTAACCAATGCTGCCTTTGCTTTATTATCTTGGCAGAGCAGAGTAACCTCTGCTGGGGTACGATTGGATTTCATATTCGGCTCTGCTGCAGCGGCCCTGCTCCCTGCATCCTGCCGTTGTGATTACGTTAGCAGCAGACTCTGCTTTCCTTTATTTATTGAGACATTAAAGATGCATGCATTTATTTTTACCATGTTCATAATTGCCATAAAAACAGGCCATAGTATCCCAGAGCGGCTCTTTGGGAAGGAGAGTGGCTGCAGGGCTGGGGCAAGGAGGAGCCGCAGCAGAGAGGAGGCAGGATGGGGCTGCTGGGTGTCCCTGCTCCTGTCGCGCTTGGGTTCGCCCAGACAAATCCTAATTATTTAATGAGCATGCTGCTGTCAGCCCCGAGGGAGGAGGGCAGAGCAGAGTCTTCCTCTTCTGCTGCCCAGGGTGCCTGGCATGGGCAAGGGGTGTCCCCCGGGCAAGGGGTGTCCCCCAGGCCAGGGGTGATGCTGGTGGGAGCCCAGGTGGGATCCCTGCAGATCTGGGGGGACTTTGGGTGGATGAATGCATGAACTCGGGTGTCTGGCTCATAGAGAGCCCAAGAAGGATCCTGGTCAGGCCATGCAGATCCCACCATGTCCCACCACTTGTCTTCCACTGTGACTCACCAGTCCTCACTCCTACCATGCAACAGCCACTGCATCCTACTGCACACCTCCCACCGTGTACCACCATGCAGCTCCCACCACGTCCCACCGCACAGCTCCCACCATGGCTTCCTGAGTGGTAACAGCCTGCTCTCTTCTCTACTTTCTGGTTGCTTGTTTTTGTTCCTTACCTGCTGCAAGTGCCAGAAATCCGGGCCTGTATAATCTGTTAAAAGATGGTGTTTTGAGTGCAGAGCAAGTTAGTGGGTTTTGCTTGCAAAAGACAAATCTATTAACTTTTCTCCCCTGCTTTCACTCCCCTCCAACTTTTAAGCATGTCACCCATTGTTTGCTATTTTATTAATAACAGAGCCCACTGTCTCTGCAAATGAAATGATGTAAAACAAAGAAAAGTTCCCACATTAAATTCTCTGGCAGGGGATTACCTTGCTGGCATTTACATATCTATGCAATAAATATTTTAACATGTTAATTATACACTAATAAGAAAAATACCTTTTGAACTTTCAGTCAAATTGACACACACAGAACTGAGTCCATCAGGGAATTAAAAGCAATTAGTTTTGTAACAGAGCATAGTCACATTGTTTCTTCTTGCAAATTGTTCTGTGGTCACCAGACAGTCTGTTTTTTGTTGGTTTTTTTTTTTTTTTTGTGAAAGCTGGTAGAAAGATCGTCAGGGAAAACTGGAGTTTTCCGCACCCAGCTCCGTCCCGCTCACTGGGGTCTGTCCTGTGCTGGGATGCTCCTTCCCCTCCCCGGAGTCTGCTGCTGGCTTTCGATGGGCCCTGCAAAGCCGGCTGTTCCCAGGCCTGGGGAAATCAGACCTGTAACCATCTCCCTTTTCTTTTCCTCTTTCCAGACTGAAAACTACTCCTTCGATTCCAACTACGTGAACAGCAGAGCTCATTTAATAAAAAGGTACGTAGGCTCGCTCGAAAGCGCTTGGGTTTGCCCAGCCAAATCCTGATTATTTAATGTTCTTCCTTACTGCGTTACATACCACTTGCTTTTTCAAATATGCAAAACGTTTTGAGAGTAATCATTTGATTTTAAAAACAGTGTTTATTTCCTACTAAGTCCCATTGATCTTGGTTTGCAATAAAGGCAAATCTCTTTTCTCTTCTCTTTGGCTCCTTCGCGCCGGGAAGTTGCAGCAAGTTGGGTGGAGTGCTGTTAGTTACCCTGACAACTTTCAAATTCATAGAGTTTATTCTATTTGAATGCACAGGAATAAAATGATAGTTTTGGATGGTGAGATCTCCCTGCCATTTCTGAGGTGGGGGAAAAGTAAAAAGAAAAAAAGAGATCTCATCTGGGGGCAGGTAATTGGGCTGGATACACACTCACTGTTTTAGTTTGAATACCGAGGGAAAACAGCACTTTGCTGGGCTGTGTTCTTCCATGGGTAAAAAGGAAATCAACAGTTCAGTTGCAGCTTGGTAATTACCCTTGGGGGGAATTTAACCCTTTGGATAAAATACTGCTCTCCTCAGAGCTTAGCAGTGGTGAGGAAATGTCTTGGGGAGGTTAAAGCTGGGGTTAGCCAATTGAACCCCCCTGGGTGGTGACTGCTTTATATTTTCACGCTGATGCTGTTTTCCAACCAAGATAGGTGCTTTTCAGTCATTGAATATTTCTATTGGG
>JAAGNO010001025.1:0-29564 GCA_033439905.1 Ceryle rudis
CCCTGCGCCCGGCCCGGCCGGGGGGGGGCGGCGGCGCAATAAAGGCTGTTTGTCGTGATATGATGTCACTCGTCAGCGCCGCTGGCCGTCGCCGGCTGTCACCGGCTGTCACAGGCAGGGGTCCCAGTCACAGTGGGACGACTGGAAGGGCCGTGGGGCGTCACCGGGTGTCACCGACTGTCACCGGGTGCCACAATCAGGGGGTCCCATCACAGCAGGGCTGGAGGGGCCGCGCGGTGTCACCAGCTGTCAGGAGCAGGGCATTCCAGTCCCACCGGCATCCCCGCGGGTGTCACCGGGTGTCAGGGGCAGGGTCCCATCAGCCCCGCAGGTGTCACCGGGCGTCAGCGGGTGTCGGGGCCTTCGTGCGGCCCCGGCCCCTCCTCCTCCTCCTCCTCCTCGTTGCCGTCCCCGCGCAGGGCACGCGTCAGCCTGGCCCAGAAGAGGGGCTGCGCCTGGGGCTCGCGGGGCCAGCGCAGGTACGTCCGCCGGAGCAACACCCGCCGGGCGCGGTGGTAGGCGGCCAGCTCGGCGTGGGGGATGGGCTCGAGCAGGATGAGGACGAGGACGTCGCGCAGCTCGTCGAAGAGGCGGCAGCTGGCGAGCTGGACCTCCAGCCAGCACCACTCGCTGCGCAGGTACCGCCGGCTGACCACGCACACCGTCTTGCGGCTGTCGTAGACGGCGTCCACGATGTTGTCGAGGACGGCGCGGCCGGGGCGGAAGTCGCGGTGGTGCAGGCACAGCCGCAGAGCCCCCCGCTCCAGCTCGGGCACCAGCTGGCCCAGCACCCAGCCCTCGTCCCCTGAGCTGTAGGAGACGAAGGCGTCGTAACGGTGACGCCTCCCCCGCCGCCGCCGCTCCAGTCTCCGCCGCCGCTGCCAGGCATTCTCGCCATATTGCCGTCTCCCTGCCAGTCCTCGGGCAGGGCGCATGCGCTATATTGGACCGCAGCGCTGGAGCGCTTTTGTGTTTTAATGACCTTCAGCTACCGGGAGGCAAAGCCGGGCTCTTAAAGGGGCCGCGCTCCCAGCCTGCCCCTCAGCCCCAGGCCTTCTCTGCCCTACCCCTCACCGGGTGCGGAGGAGTGCGTGAGCCTGTTAGTGTGTGAAGAGGCCCATGGGCCTCTTCTGTGCCCCACCACTGGCAGCCTGGTTTACCTGTGCCACCCACTGCCCTCCCATCCTCTACAGTCCCATCCTGCCCCATCCCAGCCCACCAACTCATGAAGCCCATCCTGTGCCATCCCATCTCACACCATCTTGTCCCAGTCCATCCCACTCCACTCATCACATCACATTCCTCTTTACTTCATCCCATACCCACTACACCACAATTCCTACCATGGTGATAGGGCTGAGCTCTGGGATCCTGGCCAGGGTGACACCATAGAGAGCACCCTGCAGTGACACTCCCAGAGTCCCCTTTCACTACCCTCAGGCTTTATAGGACATGGTGCCAGCTACTGTGCACGCAGCCACAGCTTCTGGCCTGTGAGCACCTCTGTCCTCTCCCTCAGGATGGTGTGCACACACATGTGCACACATGTGTATGCACACACACTGGACCTGTGGCCAGAGCCAGCACTGCCATATCCTTCAGGACAGACACATCCACTCAACATAGGACATGGGACATGGGTTGTGATGTGTCCTGGCCCTCTGTGCTGCACTGAAAGACTCCTCCTTGGATGCCTCCTCCTCGGTGCCTGGGGAGATTGGACTTCAGTTTAGCAAGATTCCCTGAGTCCCTAATTTTGGGGCACGTTGTTGCCCTTGTTCCCTAGGGTGGCTGAGAGCTCTGGCAGGTCTGGGGTAGTGGGGTGCATGGCTGAGCGCATCACCTTGGGCTGCCCTGTCCCACCACAGCCACCAGCCATCTGGAAGTAGCACCTTGATGCAGCACTCCCTGCCCCAGAAACTTGCCCCAAAACTCCCTCACTGTGCAGCCGCAGCCCTGCGCTGGTGCAGTGGAGCTGCTGTGGGGCCACACTCCCAACCACCTTCCCTATGGCTCCTGTCAGGAGTGAGATTTTGGCATGTTATCAGAGCTGGCCATGGTTGGCCCCTCTGCTGCGCAGATGGATGCAGAGTGTGACTGAATCGCCTCCTCTCTTTGCTGTATAAATCCACCAGGGTCATGGGTGAGCACTTTACTTCCTTGTCCCAGAAGGATTTGGCTCCCCAAGCCCTGTCCAGGGAGATGAGTGTGGGTCTGAGCTCTGCCTGGGCTGCTGAAAATTTGAAGATATCCAATTCCTGTTGTAGGAATGCTGTCATCCCCTGGGAGCTGCAGGGAGCCAGGATGCTGTGCCCTGATGGCTGCCACGGTGCCCCAGTGCCACTGGGCACGGATCCCAAAGGGAAAAGATGTGCTCAAGAGAGCCAGTGTGCTAATTTAGGATGGGACATGACATATGACTGTGATAAATCTCTGCAAGGGACAGGAGAAGCAGCAAGTCGGGCATTGCGCTCTCCAAGCAGGATGAAGCAGTTGGAGAGCAAAGCAGCAGAAAGGGAGTTGCACCGGTAGAAAATACCAAAGTTTGAGCAATGAAGTAGAAGCTGTTGGTTTGGATGAGTTGTCAGTCAAGGAAATGAGCAACAGAGAAGTGAGTGACAAAGCCGGCACCGTTAACACGCGTACTGGGGTATGATGCTGTGCCAGTGGGGAAGCAGAGCAGTGAGGGCTGATGGAGATGCTGAGAAACTGAACCAAGGACCAGTCTCAGTGTGGGAAGAATTGCTGTCTCCCCGTGAAGCTACTCCTGGGAAATCCTCCCTACCAGAGACACGGTAACAGAGCCTGCCAGCTTAGCAAGATGCAGAAACCTCATTTATTCTGTGATTCCAGAGGTCTGAGTTACCCAAGCACAAAATTTCTGAACGAAGCACATGGGGAAATTGCTTATTCACACTTGAATAACTCAAAAATGGCTGAACCAATTTTACTTAAACTTTCCTCAAGAATTCCCCTTGGAGCCAAGCCATGCCTAGCAAATTTCAGCCCGAAAGGAATTTATTTCAGTAAAGGATGAGAAACTGGAGGGGGGTGGGGCATGGGCAAGGGGAGGATACTCCATAATCGCCTCTATCCCCACACTGTAATTAATGAGCCCCCACTTGCTCCCGCTGGGCTGGTGCTACCAGCCCCAGCCTCTCCCCCGGGCCTCATGCTCCCCTGGTGCAGGTGGGCACAGCACCATGGTCCCAGTTGGGGGCTGAGGATTTTGGGGCCCGGTCACCAGTTGTGCAGGTAGCTGGCCAGGGAGCCCCGGGTTGCTGCTTGGGTGTGACAGTTGGTGAGTGCCCTGAGGAGCAGCACTGGCAGGGCTCTGGTGCCTACACAAAAGGGATTAACTGTGGTACCTGTGTAGTATTTGCTGGCAGGGCTGGCTCTGTAAATCCGACCCATCTGCCTGTGCAAGGACTTGGTGCTTCTGCAGTCCCCAAGGTGATGTCATGGCTGGTGGACACATATGCCTGTAGAAACCTGGGCATCTCCTGTCCCAGCAGTGTCCCTGCACACACGCACCCAGCCCCAGTCCCCTCCACCAATGCCTCCCTGGCACCTTGGGGTGATGTCTGGAACTGGACATGGCTGCAAAAGGGACCATGTGATCGTGGCATGGGCAGGGATGGGCTGAGAGGTGAAATGCAGGGCTGTGGGGTATGCAGGGGAGCATGTCTGCAGCACTGACCTGAGTTAGCGATGCTTTGCTTTAGAACAGCTCTGCAGCCTGAATGGCAAAGCTGTAGTGCCCATGGTGTCCCCAGGAAGCATTCCCGCACATATGGGGAGCAGCAGGACAGCAGGACCTGCTGGAAAGAGATGAAAGGAAAGACTTGAAAAGTAGCGACAGCTGTGGCTGTTCATAGGACAAACTTCCCAACCCAGCCCTCTCTCCATGAAATGTTTCCTACCCAGAGACCCCATCCCTGGGCAGCAAGCTCTCTGTTTCTAAATGCATCCCTGACACGCTCCAGTGATGGGTCCACATCACACTGGTACATCTACGGTGTTTGTCAGACCACAGCCATGCACACAGGTGCACTCCTGCACTCTGGCCTCTGAGCCCAGCCACCGCCCCTCACCTCGTTTGCATGCAGCAACCTCGGCTGCAACTTAATAAGGGGAAGGTGATTATGGAACAATTATTCCTGTTTTCTCAGAAGATCTAAGGGGCATCAAATGAAATTACCTAACAAGAGTTTAAAAACAAACAGAAGGGAGTGCATTCCTCTGCAGGCAGCCACCCCTGGGAGTGCATCGCCACAAGATAGATATGGGAATGTGTGTGGCACCCAGAGGATGGGAGAAAAATAACTCTTCAAGAGGCCTCAATTGATTGCTCACCAGCAGTGTAGCTGTGCTGGGGATGCAGGGAGCTGGGGTAGGGGGATTCCCCCCTGTTTCTGGTCTGGCTTCCACTGTACCAGGGCTGTTGTGGCATTACATGGCATCTCCATGTTCCTTGTCCAAAAGATAGTACCCAGAGGTGCAACACCTGAGCCGACACCTGGCTCTCTCCTGTGCCACCCCTGGCACAAGGGGGTCCCTGGGGGAACCTGTCATCCCATTCCCAGGACAGGTAGTGCTGCCGCGTGCCAGCTTGCCCAGTCGGCGCATTTCCCGCGGGGTCAGTGACGGCTCCAGCCTGTCTCCTTCCCAGGCTCCCTGGGCTCTTGCCCCTCTGGGCACTCCTCCCCATGCTGCCGGGCACTTGGAACTTCCAGCATGATCGGGGTGCCTGGCAGCACCCATGCCAGCCTGGCTGGGCCCCGGTGAGGCAGCCACTGCCTGCCACTCCTGGTCCCCACTTCAAAACCCTCTCCCGTCCCACCCACATCCACTACCCCTCACCTCTGGAAGCTTCAGGATGCAGTTAAACACTTCACCACTTAAAATTTCAGGTGCTAATTGCTTAGTAATGAAAACTTTAATCACAGGGCAATTAAAACCTTAAGTAGCTGTGGGAGATCCATTCCATGTCAACAAAAAAAGAGTGCCGTCGCTGCTCTGGCACCACCCTGGCACAGTGCGGCACGGAACAGCTGGGAGAGCCCATCCTGCAGCCCCTGCTGCCTCCTGCTCCACGGATCTGGGGAGACCCGCCCCCCTCCCCCCTTCCCACGCCGAGCCGGAGGTGGCCGAGGAATGATCAGCTACTGCCGTAAAACTTAAAACCCAGCTAATTTCGGATTAAGTGCCATATGAAAGGGTTTTGTTATTTTAAATCTCCTACTTTCCAAATTCCCAGGATTAAAATTCTCTGCATTTATTTTAACCACATAACATTTGCAGACAAATCACTTCTCCCAGTGCAAAGTTTGAAGGAGGCTTAGGATCTAAAGCCCAGCCACAAGCTTCAGGGTGGAATCACTGCAAATGCTTGCCAGCCCTGGTTGCCGGCGTGCACTTACAGAAGAGCTCAGCCACCATTTCTGCAGGGGGAAAGGATCCAGTCTGCCAGGTGCAGGAGCCCTGGGAGGCAGCGTGAAGAGGAAAGATGGCTGGAAACCTGGCTCCTGGGTTGATTCCTGCACTGGGGATGAGCCCTTGGGTAAAAAATTATGAGTTTTGTGTGTTTGCAGAGCTGGCCCTGTTCATCTGCTGGAAGGTGCATGTTGCAACTGTGCTGATGCTGTCCAGGTGACACTGTCCACTTCTGTATTAGCCCCATTTCATCAGAAGGTGACAAATGCTTTATAATAAATAAATAAATAAATCGCTGTGTGTGCCCTTTTCTCTGCAGCCCACCAGGTCCAAAAGTGAAAGGAGGTGGCCAGCCTTGGGCAGCTTTGGCTCTGCCAGGATAGCACCAGTGGATGGGAGGCAAAGGCTGCAGGGCCAGGGGATGAGACTCAGACCCAGCTGCTGGGAGGTGTGGGAAACGTGGGTGCCTGCGGGCAGCAAACTGCCCCCACTCTTTATCAAAAGCAGCATCGGTGTCTGGCAAATGTCACTCTCCTGCGTGCTTCCCATCTGGGAGGTCTGTTTCCTCCTACCACCTCCCATCGCCCCCTTCCCCTCCCTGCCTCCCAGCCCTGCGGCAGGATGGGACACAGCACGATGGGGCACGGTGGGGTGTGCTCATGAGTGGGTGGCCATGGGGCTGGGGGTGCCAAGGCAGGGATGTCAATCAGCGGTGGCCCATGGTGGGGTCCTCACCCAGCCCATTGTACTCTTGGGCACTTCTACTGACCAGGAAATTAGCAGCCTGGTCCCACTAGTGATATTTTAGGGGGCTGCAGCTGAAATGCGGGCACACAGACCTTTTGCATGCCCAGCTCTGAGCTGGGGGCAGCCTGGTGCCCACCTTAGTGACAGGGAGCAGATGGTCTCCAAACATGGAGAATTTAGGGGCTAAATCCTGCCCTGCATGCCTGCCTGACTCCACGGAGCCATTCCCAAGTGGGTGTAGTGACCCCTAGGTAGGGTGATAAGATATTTGGGGTTCATGATTGTACCTGAAGCACACAGAGATGCTCACCAGACCACCCTGGCTGTAAAAAGCCAAGAGGCCTCACTTGACACTGTGTGCCCTGCAGAGCCAGTCACTCCCCTGGACCAAGCATTTAGTCACTGGCACCATGTCCCACTGGGGCTGCCAGGGAGCCCCTGGAGGTGAAGGTGGCCATGGGAACAGTGAGGTTGTCTCAGGGCCAAACACAGGGCCTGGAACCTACCATCCCCACCTGCCCTCCCCTTCCAGACACTGTGGGCCAGGGACAGCCCTCAGATCAGGGGGGTTTTTCCAGACCCCAACCCAAGGCTTTGACATCCCCCAGCCTCAGGTGTACCCTGGTCCTGCCTCCCACCCCACCTGGAGCATCTCTACCCCAAAACCATCTCTGGATGCTGCGCCTCCCATTGCCATGGCAACCCCCATCCTTGCCAGGTTGCCATGGCTCCCCAGCCCCCAGCCGCAGCCGCATCCTTAGCATCGAGAGGACCCAGCATTTTGGGTCCTCATGGGCTGCCACCATGGGGGACAGACATGGCATGGGGCCTGGGAATGGACATCCGAGCCAGTGCTGGGAGGAGGGCTGACGGCACGCTGGCATCTCGCCCTCACCCTGGTGCTGCAGGGGGACAGGCTCTGAGACCACCCAGGACCTTGGGGGACTGGTGGGGATGGGGCCCCTCAGTAGTATCACTGATGACAAGGGGTTGGCATCACTTTGTGGGACACTCTCACACTTTCCAAACTCGTCTCTTTCCTGCCCAGGGTTTCTCCATATGGGGCAGCTGCCCTGGCCCTGCAGGGCTGGGTTGGTGGGAAGGTGTGCAGGTGTCAAAGCCCTTTGGTGTGGCTGAGTGCTGGCAACACCAACAGCATCAAACACGTGTGACCACCCTTCCATACACTGTTGTCCTTTGCCCACCGTCCCTTTAAAATACCATCTCATCCTTTGCAAACACCCTGCCAGACACTCAGGGAAACCTCAGCATGGGGCTCCCATCACTGCACTTGCTGCGCTGGGGTTACGGCTCTGCCCGGCAGCAGCACCCGAGCCCGGTGGGATCCAGGCTGGCCATGCTAAGTAAACATAGCCACCGTGAGAAAAAGGCAGCCAGGAATAAATAGTCAAACAAAGTAATAAGCTGAAGGAATAAACAAAGTGAGGACATGCCCAGGCATGGCACAAGCCTCCAATGTAGTGCTTCCAAGACAGGCTCTGACCCAGCCCTGGTGCAGCGGGTGGTGGAGTCCAGCCCACTGGCAGCACTCCAGCCGGCTGCGATTCCCTCAGCTGCAGGGATCCCCTCTCCCCACCACGCTGCATTCCTGGGGTGTCCAAGGATGAGGGTGCAAACACCCTGGGAGAGGTGCCAGGCAGCACTCGGCCTGCCCAGGATTTGCATCCACTGCCCTGGCACTCAGCTCAGGAGGTATAAGCCCAGGCTTAGCTATTGCTTCCCCGAGGGCCAGCTTCTGGTTCCTAACCAGTTTTGCCGTAGCCCTTTCCCACACTAACTGAGGTCAAGGGAGTTGCGTGGCCTCTGTCCCCACTCTTTCCTCCAGCACTCGGGAGCTGTCATGGTTTAAAAAGTTTGCTGCAAAGCAGACAGTGCAAGTGTGGGAAAGGGGCAGGCCTGCAGGCAGGGTCCCTGTGGGGTGTGGAGGGACTCGCTTGCAGGCTGCAAAGCCATGGTGCAGACCTGTGGGTGCCCACTTGGAGCCTGGATGAGGTTTGGGTGGTGGCGTGGGAGCCAGCTGAGAACCTGCAAACTCAGTGCTTCCCTGGGAAAACTCACGGCATGAGGCCCTGTTGGCAGTGAGAGAGAGGGCAGCTCAAAGGACTCAGGGTGTGACACACTGTCCCCATCACCACAAACCTTTAAAACTTTTTGCAGGGCCCTGACACTTCACCTCCCTCCCTCTCCAGCTGGCATCCAGAAGTGCTCAGCCAGGGAACAAAGGAACATGGTTTAAAGTAGCCAGTTATTTTAAGACCCTGCACTGGCACTAACAGGCAAAAAATAGAAAGAAAACCAGAATAAGCCACAAAAGAGCATTCCCTGGTACATACTTTCACAGCACACCTGCACCAGCATGGAGGAGAGGGCAGAGATGCACCTGGGACTGTGCTAAATGTCTGGGCAACCTGAGCCCCAAAATACCCCTAGGCTGAGAGCTGGTGGCCCTGGAGAAGGTGAGAACCTGCTTTCCTTTGGCAGGGAGCTGGATCCGGTCCCCTTGGCCACAGTTCAGGGCAGGGGAGGCTACCATAGCTCAGCTGGCCCAGAGCTGGGGGCCATGTGTGGTCCCTAAATCAGCTGCACCCCATTAGAAAGCAGCAGCTCCTGACCCAGCCAAGTATTGCTTTGACCCCTGCAATGGTCACCCTGGGCGCTGCAGCAGGTCCCTGAAGCCTGCATTTTTTTTTCCTCCTGACTGCTTACCATCCCCCCCAAACACCATGGAAAACACCCCCCACTTAGCTGTTGGGATCCCCTCAGGCTGGGCTAGCAGGAACATCCCTGCCCACCTCTTACTGGGGTCCTGAGCTGCCTCCATGTGTCCAGCCTGGTCCTCACCATCAACACCGGTGTTCAAAGGCATGGGATGGATACAGGGGGAACAATAACAGGGACCGGGGAGGGAACACTGACCCCAACCCTCCCCCTTGGTACCCACATAGACCCTCGACTGATATCCTGAAGGCAAGGACCAGGCTGGAGGTGTGCTGGGTGCAGCCCAGGGGAGGAGCAGCACCCACTCACCATATTAGGGGCAGGGCCTCCTGGCACCCCTCAACCAGGGGCTCAGCAGGTGCAGCTGTGGGTGCCCCAAATACCCCCACTGCCCCATACTTGGCCTCCAGCAGAGCACTGGGGGGGAGGTCAAGTGTTTTCTTCTTTCTCTCACCCCTCCCTTTCCAAGATGAAGAATTTAATTTTAGTTTTTACAGCTCCTCCTAGGTGGATAAATCCCTTCCTGGCGAGTCGAAGCCCTGGAAAATCTTGTGAATTTAATGCTGGCCCTTCTGGCAGTTGCTGCAGCAATTCCTGTTTCTCTCCAGCCGCACTCTGTAAAGTTTTATAGTTTCCTGGTTGTAGCTGCAAGGCCCCAGCCGTGCCGAGGAGGGTGGCGGGGGGAGAGTCCTTCACTCAGGAAACTCGAGCCCAGGGAGGCAAAGTGGGGAACTGTGGCCAGGTGGGACATGCTGGGGAGCTGGAGTACTGCCAGGTCCCTCTGTGGGCAGGGATGTCCTACACACAGGGTGGCACAGTCCTGAATGTGGGAACTTATTCCATTGTTTCTGTCATATCATCCCAGGGGAGGTCTGGGCCAACTCTGCCTGTGTGACATGGGGCAGTGGTGGGGAGATGCCATCTGTCCCTTGGCATTGCAGCCCTGCTGGGTGTGAGTGGGCCCCATGGACCCAGTGCTCCTCAGAGACTGCTTCTTAATGAAAATCAGCTTTATATCTGCTTTGTATCAGCTCAGCACTGCTCTGGTCTCCGCAGAAACCAAGAACGTGGAGAGCGAGCCATGCCATAGCACTGTCTGTCACCTTGCTCACCCTCATTGGCCACATGCGTGTCCCAGGAGGGACAACGCAGCACCTTTGCAGGCAGGAAAGCAAGGCACAGAAGTGCTCCACCTGGGACCATGGTACTTCACTGTCCAAGTGATGGGGGAACCCTCTCCACTCACTCCCTGTACCTCTGGCTTCACAGTGATCTGCTCCCCTGGAAGATGTGGACACTTGTGCATGAGGTAGATGAAGCACCACATCACCATATCTCTTGATTTTCTTTCCAAGCCTTACCTCTATTTGGCAACATCCAATGGAAAATTTGTCCCTCGGTGATGTCAGGGGCGAGAGGATGAGTCTGTCAGCTGTGGGAGGCAGCAAGAAGACCCTGCTAAAGGCACTGTTGTGGCTAAAAATTGTGGCTAATGTCAGGCTGTAATGGGGAAGCTGTGAGATGAGTGCCAGTATTGCAACGCTGTCAGCTCTGTTAATGCTTATGCTCTGCCTTTGAACGCTGAAGTCGCTGTGCTCAGCTCCGGATGCTCCATCACCAAAAGAATACAGTAAAAATAGCCCAGAGAGTGTGATGGGCAGGAAGGTGATTTCTGGAGGAAAAGAGAGAGGAGTAGCCCAGAGAGGAATGAAAGAGATGTGACAGTGGTACGCTGGCTCCTGAACTGGCCTGGTGCCCTGCCACTGGGTCTCCTGGGGCTGTGAGACATGGCAGGAGCCAGGAGCTGGAGGCTGAGATGAAGACAGCTGGGTGGGAAACAGCATTTCCGCTGCTGACCCTGCACCAGGGTTTCCCTACATCCACCCCAGTCACCCAGCAGCAGAGGACCAGAGGGTGCCTGTGGATGCCAGGGCACCCATGGGTGCTGGGGTGGGCTGTGGCACCACAGGAACCTGGGGATGGGGATGCTCTTGGGTGAGCACCACATGGGGAAATCTCTGGTCATCTTCCTGCAGCAGCCAGGCTGGGACATCCCCATCCCTTCTACCAGCACCACATTGCCAGGGGACATCAGAGGCCACTGAGCAGCAGAGAGACCGTCTTACCCTTCACACCCTTCCCAGAAACAAGGGGCAGCTGGGACGTGTCGAGGGGGGGTCATAAACTCTACATTACCACTAATTAAGCACTTGGCTGTCACCAAAGCTTCCCAACATACCTCTTTCTCTGACACTTTTACTGTTTGGGGAAATGGTGTCTTGGGTCTTTGATGAACTCTCTATGAAGTTGAAAGGAGCTTGTGGCACATTGCCAGGGCCCGTCACAATTGTCTCTCAGGCTGGGGATGGGAAATGACCCATTTAGAAAAAGTGAGGTGATAAATTAGCCCTGGAAATGGGAGCCACCGACTCTGTGGATAAAAGGCAGGATGGGACAGGCCAGTCACCCCTGCCTGCCCCCAGCCTTGGCTGCTACAGGTACAGTCAGGCTGGGGCGAACCCAAGCAGGAGCAAACCTTGTCCTGCTGGTGATGCCAGCCTGGCACCTAGTCCCTGCCACAGGGGGGGCACAAGCTGGTAGGGAAGGTAGCAGGCATGGGGCAGGGTATTGCACAGAGAAGGACTCCGGCAGGGTTATTTATGAAGGTATTTTTGGGGTGAAGCAGGTTCAAAAGCTGGAAATGCAGGGCGGAGGTGAGGAGAAGGAAAATGTCCTGCTCTCAGTCTATCAGGAGAAGCAGCCCAAATCTGTGTCCTGACGCAAAGCCAGCTCATGGATTGGGCTGTGGCATGGCCATATGCTCTTTCCCTGGGGAATGTGTGGCTGATGGGAATATTGGATCCCCCCTGCACATTGCTCAGAGTGCCACCAAGACAAGAGCCTGGCTGAGGTGCAGGTGACATTGAGTGTGGCCATACATCCATGCTGTCCCCGCATGGGGACACCACACACCACACTACCACAGACCTGCCTGTTACAGGGGACTAAGTCCACCCCTTGGGTCAGGGCATGCCATGGGGGCCAACTCCTGCTGGGCTGCAGAGGACCTACAAATTAATTTCATGCAATGTGAGCCAGGGCATGGGGGACTCCCAAGCTCCCCATGTCCTGAGCAAGCAAAGGTGCGACCATGCTGATGCCCAAGATCAGGAGCCACCACCCACAGCTATACCACCTTTGAGGTGCTTCTTGTCCCCTGTGTCTGCCTCTTGCCTTAACTCAGTCTGGCCGTGGACCATGGGTCAGGTCCAGGGTGGAAAAGCAGCTGAGGGGCTGCACTGCAGGAGTGATCCAGGTTAGCTCAGGGTAGCTCCTGGAAAGGTGGATGGTTCCCCACAGCTCCAGCGCCTGACCCCAGAGAGTTGGGGCTGTAGAAAGGTAGCAGCAGCCATCCCTGCCCCCCAGGCTGGGGTGATGCTGGGGGATTCTCCCCATCCGCATACAACAAAGCGGCTTGTTGGGCAGCTGGTTGTGGTCAGCCCAACCTTTGTGTATGCAAGAAGCTCAACCCTGTACAGATGCAGCAGCAGGAGCTGTGCTGGTCTTGGGCTACTGCCGAGAGGCTGAGGAGGGTGGTTTTGTGGAGGCTGCAAAACTCCGGGGACCAGAGATGCTGTCTCTCATCCTTTCTTGGGCTTCATCTCCCATCACAGCACAGGCACCTGCCAGAATTCCACTCTTTTCCTGGGATGCTGTAGGAAGAGTCCTTGGCATCACTGCACATCTCCTGGGAAGGAGAGGGGGAGAGGCCTCTGCCTGCAGCAAGCTCCTGGCCAGGTGGGAGGGCTGGGGAGCCCTGCTGCTGGACCCCAGGCAGCCTGCTTGGGTCTTTCTCTCCATAGGAGGTAGCATCTATATCCCATCCTCTATATCCCTCAAAACCCCTCCATCTGTCTTTCAGGACTGTCCCTTGTGCCCTTGGTCTTTGCCCTGTATTTTCACAGCCACTGTACTACAACACTCCCAATACATTTGAACCTTAATTCTTTTTAACAGTATATATATGTGTGTGTGAGTATATGTATAAATATATATTCATCTTATCCTCCCTGCATTGTGTTTCTCATTAATTATTCACAGTTCATGAAATAGGAATGAAAATGATCACACAATGCTGGCCAGAGTCTCGCATGAGGGAAATCAGCCCAAAGATTTCCCGCAGCCACTCCTGGGCTTGGGCACAAACCCCTTCACCCTGGGGCACAGGGCACTTGGTGTCAGGGTCCTCTGCTGAGCACCACAGCACCTGGGGAAAGGGAGCCCAACTGGAGGGAGGCTGCAGGGAGCCCCTGGATTGTGCAGGGTTGGGGGTGGAGAGCTCTCCCAGCCCTTGTCAAGTTCCTGCTGCTGTGTGAAACCCACCCCAGACCCTGGCTGCTGGGTTTCATTACATGTTTTTGACTGAAAGAAATCCCTTCCCTGTGGAGGGACATGCTGGCTACGATGGATTCACATCCTAACCTTGCCTGTGATAGACTAAATACACAGGGGCCTACTTTAGCCTCCCACTCAAAGGCAGTTTCCCATACTCCTGAACCCGCTCCAATTTTTCCACGTCCTTTCCTGAGCTGGGATGCAGTGTCCACTCCTGGTCTCACCTACTGTATATAGAGCTGGGTGCATCCTTTTCCTCCTCCCCACCTTTTCCTCCTTGGGTGAGAATGCCCTGGCTAGCACACCGGCACTGTGCCCTGGGGTCACTGCACTGCACGGATGGGAACTGCTGCTGCTGTTACACCCAAATAACACTTGTGTTTTAAAATAGCTCCCCCCTCCTTGTTATTTAAAAATCTTCTGCATATACTTGATCTCTTCTGGTTTTAAGAGGTTATGAGGAAGAGAGGGCTGAAGCAGGTCCCTCTTTGTGCCCTTATAGCCTCCTGCCACACTGCCCTGAGCCCACTGCCCTCGCCCTCCGCTCCTCCACATGCTGGCAGAGCCGTGTTGATTTAAGCAGTGATACTGCAGTATTTCCACTGCTTTGCTCTGTACTCTCTGCCCACTGTAATCTTTTCTTTGCTCTTTTGACCATCAGCATATATTGAATAAGAACTCTTAATTGAGCTGTCTGCATTGACATGTTGGGCTTGTACTTAGTGCTTATAATTAATTTAGGACAATATATGTGAATTATCTTGATCAGTCTATCCAAGATGCATCATCTTGCACTGGCCCATGGTGAATGTCATATATCTTTGTGCAATTCTTTCCCACAGCAGCAGAGTCCTTCAGCCTTAACTAACCTAAATATGTCACGTTTTTGTTAACATGCTGCCTTCTCCACATCATTAATGAGCATAATAAACCACACCAATGCTAATGCTCAGCAGCCTGCCTGGCCCTTTGCTAACCTCCTGCCACAGGGAGTAGTGACTCTGCTCCCACAAGCTGAGGTAGAAACCAGGACCTGGTGAGGTGGAGGTGCCCAGATGTCCAGACAGACTCCAGGACTGGGGTGGCTTTGTGTGGTGGATGTTGGCAAGGGCTTTCCCACCTCTCTGTTGGGTTGGCCAATGGAGAAATCAGCCCATGAAAAGTCCAGACAGGTCTCCTCAGTGGACTGCCCTATGGTCAGCACATGGATCTTGAGATGTTTGCATTTTTTTAATGTTTGATTTTTTTTGTTTTTCTAGCTGGGGGGGTGGTTTGTCAGCTTTCCATGACCAAGGAAATGCAATAGTGCATCTGCTCAGCCCTGCTCCTGTTGACTCCCCTGCTCCCCCCGCCCCTCTGCAGCCATGTTTTGGCCATGTCCTTTCACACCCATCACTTGTGCCCTGCAGAAAACCCTTCTCAGGGCTCTCCTGGAAGCACTCAGCAATGCCAGAGCCTATTTTCAGGCATAGCAGGTGATTCTCTGCTCCTGCGGGAATGCTGGCATGCCTCTGGAGCCACCACTGGTAGGACAGGTTATGCTTATGGGGATGTGTAGTGGCTTGACCTGAAGAAGGGCTGCTGCTGGCTCCGGGGCAGGCCCTTTTTTAGAAGCAGTGTGCATCAACACCAAGACCGCCTTTGATAGTTTTACTACAAACAAACATGCAAACAAACCAACTAACCTTTCAGATATCACTCAGGCAGAAAAATACAATTACAGGGCTCAGGTTTCCAGCATCAACCTCACCCTGGTGCTTTGGAGAGCCTTGAAACCAGCAACTGCTTAACTCTGCATCCATTTGCAGGGCGCTCTGAATTTCCCAAGCGCTGCAGAGGTATTTACCCAGTGCAACAGCACACCGAGATGGAGGAAACTTGGTGGCCCTGGCCATGTGTGCTCTTGAGGCAGCAGGGAGATGCGGTGCACAAACATCAGCATGCCAGCAGCCTGACCTTGCCCAAACAACCACATGCTGTGGGATCCTGTTTGGGACAGACTGAGCAAGATGGGAAAGATGTTTAGGCTAACTCCTGAGTATTTAGCCGTCGGAATTCAACCCCGCTGGTTCTGATTATGGCTCAAGAAGTTCAGTTTCCATCCCAGACCACCAGTTTTGGCCACTTAAGAGCAGTCGGTATCACCTCTGACCCTCTGGCAAGCTTTATTGCTGCAGTCCACAAGGAAGCAGCCACATTGGCTGCCTCATAAACCCCAGCGTCGTGGAGGGCTGGTCCCAGCAAATAAAACCCCTGCGGATGACCTCAGCCCCCATGCATTACCTGGGGTCCCCCAGGGCCACCCAGCATCACTGGCCCCATCACAGGACCCCCTCTGGCTATATGGGAGACCGAAAGGGCCATGGGCAGCCAGAGTGATGCCACTCAGTGGTGTTCTGGATGGTCCCTGGGGAAGAGTCCTGCAGGGACAGCATCTCCCCACTCCCTTGGAAACATCCCTCACTGCCACAGGGCTGGGGTGGCATTTTCTTGCAGCACCTTTAATTCAGCTGGGAATACGGTGCTGTTCCCCATCCCATGAGCACTTTGCAGCCACAAACAAGATTTTCTATGTTTCTTATACAATTACTGCATGAGGGACATCGCAGTCCTCCTCCTCTCCCTGGCCCTTGGTTGAATTATTGATGCCCCTCAGAGACAGGAGTGGAGCTAACCCCACAAATAGGACAGCCTTTTCCTGATTCCAGGGTTGCCCACCTCCTGACCTTGCTTGCAGCCTTGTTGGGGCCATGTGGGCAATAGAAGGGAGAAACCTCATTCTGCTGCCTGGTGGGCTGGGGACTGGGAAGGTGGCCTCAAGTGGTCCCTATCTCCTCTGGGGTCTCTCCTCCTTACTTGATTGCCATCGTACCAGCTCCTTCTCTCCTTGGACCCTCTCCCAGGCACACACAGTCCCAGATGCTGCTCCTACTCATCCAGGCCCTTGGCTCCACAGCCTGTCTTGGGGTGCTTGCCTCAGGGATTTGTTCTGCCTGTCCCAGGGTGTTTGGTTTGGGGATTTCTCCCATTGGCCCAGGACTTCTTAGAAGACACCATAGTTGGCATCCACCCTGCTCCCAGCAGACAGAGCCACCTCAGCATCCCTTCTGCCATCATCTCCTCCTCTGCACCCAGATGTTCCCAGTTGTGTCTGCTCTTCTTGCAATGGTCTAGGGGGTCACAGATTGGCACTGGTGGCACCTTGGTTCCTGTATCCCTTGCACTGGCTGCAAAAATGCTAGGGACGATCTTCCTCCAGACAAGCTGAAGGAAAATATCCAGGAGATTTCCCATTTCTGTGTGGTGAGCCAAGACTTGGGATTTGTTTTGGAAACTCTCCCAGGGGAGGATTTTGGGCTTGTTTTTTTTTATTTTTTTCCCCCTCCCTCCCCCATTAGTAGGGTGAGGTGTGCCTGCTTTGGGGTCCCTGGCCTTGCCTGGGGTAGCTTTAGGTTTCTCCCAGGATGGTGAGCAAAGCACATGGGGACAAAACTGCATGCCCAGGCTGGCTTGCAAGTCCCCTCCAAGGTGACATGGTGCCATGTGCAGCCAGCATCCTCCAGGAGAAATTAAACCTATATTGCTAAAACATACAACAAGCAAATGCATGGGTGCTTAAATTAAGAAAAGTTAGTCTTCCCGTTTTCCCAGTGCCTTCAAGAGCACCACAAAAAGGGCACCCACCCATAATTCCCCCTTTCCAGGCCATTGCCTCAGTGCTTAATCCCATGCACCCCCCTCATGCTCCCCAGCACCTATTGCTGCCCTAATCAGACACTGAGAGCCCTGATATGCTGCAGTGGCCATCCCCACCTCACTGAGGCAAGGAAGCTGCATCTCTCCCCACATGAGAGCCAGGGCATGCTCAAGGAAGGAGACAGACCCAGCAGCTGATACCAAAGGGGCCCAGGGCCCCAAATCCCTTCAGGGTGCTATTGGGGTCAGGACTTCACTCTCCACTTTCATCTCATGGCTTGCTAGGAGGAAGGCTCTTTTGTCAGGAGAGACAGGAGGAGCAGCTTTTCAGGGGAGAAAAGGGACAATTTAGGCTAAGCTGGAGCCCTCACTTTCCAAAGCACCCTGGGGATGCTCTCTCCAGGGACACACCACCAACACTGATACTGAAGACACTTCAAACGGTACCAGCTGAAGCCTCCAAGAGCAGACTGTCAGCAGAGCTGCTGGCGCCATCCCCAGACAGTCTCCTGGAGTCCGAGGAGGGCTGCGAGCACTGCCTCTCTATTTACATTACCAGGAATGCACAAAACAGGAGGGGCACGGGCTGAGGAGGGGGGGTATTGGCTGATTGTTCCCAGGATCCCCTTGTCAGAAACCCTCCCTGCTCCGTTAGTGTCTCTTGATATATGGCTTGCATTAGGGGATGAAAGTGAGGCATAGCTTGGGGTTTTGGCACGACAAACCCCATTAAACTCTCTCTGGGAAAATGAGTCTAAAAAGCGTTTTGGGGAGTTGAGTCACTAGTGGAGCTGTGAGCAGCATTTACCAACACCTCTGAAAACCCAGCCAGGGCAGAGGAGGGGAGGGTGCTCTGGGGTGCTGGGTGCTAGCAAGCAGCCACAGCACCCTGCTTCATCCACCACCTGTGGCTCTGGGAACACTGCCAGAGGCTGGGCAGCAGGTCCCAGCCCTCCTAGGGCTGTTGGTCCCAAATCCAGGCACTCTCTGCCACCTGGAAATATGGGGCTGGGTGGAAGCATCACAGCGCTGGGCGTCTTCCTTGCCCTCCCAAAGCTGTTTTCAGGTAACGGATGGGTATAGGACTTCTCCCCACCACAGCAGCCGAAACTGGGGGTCACCACGTAGCCTCCCCCCTGGGGTGACTGATGGGCAGTGGGATGCATGCTCCTGGCATCTCACATCCCTGGATGCTTTTCATTTCCCCAGGAACATCAGGGCAAGCCAGAGGGGACCCAGCTCAGCCCCACCTGGGAGTGGTGGAGGCCTTGGTCTTGCTGCTTGTATGTTGGGTGGAGCAGGAGTGAGCCATGTTGGGGGAGCATGGCCTGAGCTGCCAGGTAAATCCTCTTCTCCCTCCCCAGCTGCCAGGAGATCAAAGAGTCAGGGGGGAGGGAGGGTCAGTGCAGCCCTAAGCCCCCCCGGCCCCTTTGCTTGTCATTCCCAGCCAAGGGGGGACCAGGCGGAACAGCCACCTGCCTGCACCTCCAGCCCCGCAAAGGACACTCTGCAGGTGATCTGCTCCAGGGCAAGGGGAGGGGGCTGCTGAAAGCTTTCCATCGCCTGGTGTGGGAGCAGGAAAATCCCCACAGAGGCTGAGGTGGGAGTCAGAGCAGCAGTGGAGACAGTAAAGCATGGAGGAAAAGAAAACTGCTCCCTGCCTGGAGGGGGCAATCCCCTCCATAGCCAGCCCCCCTCACCCTCCCCAGCCATGCTGGGTTTGCTGCTCTCCAGGATGAGAAGCCACGTGAATGCTTAACTGCCAGTTATACAGCAGCTAGAACAGGCCTAACCACAGATGCCAAGAGCAACACAATAGGAAGGGTGGGATGAGGGGCGGCAAGGACCTCATTTGCCTGCCTGACCCCAACCACTCTTCGCTGTGCTGTGCTCTGCTCAGCACCGGTTTCCCTTCAAAGGTACCAGGGGCAACAGGCAAAAGTAGAACAACAGCCATCAAAGTGCCTCTGATTGCTGCCCACACTGGACTCCTGTGGCCTTTCCAAGGGAAAAGATAGAGATTCCAGCCCTGGCCCCAGCCCCCCTCCTATGCTCCACAGGTCCGGGGACAGCATCCCAGAACAGACAGCACAAAGGCACCCGGGGACTGCAAGTGAAACTCAGGCCACCATCCTATGGGACATCAAACCACTGGCCTGCCATCCCTGCCCGATGTATGAGGCACCTTCATCGTCCCCCAGTGGGGGGATGTCTCACAGGTGCCCATGGCATGGTCATGCCTGAGCCCTGGAGATGAGGGGGTAACCATCAGAAATAAGAAGCAAGGCCCTGGAAGATGTTCAACTCTCTTTTAGTTAACCTGAACAAGTCAGAGCTTAAGTTTCTGAGCCAAGCTGAAGTCTCTCTGTTAGGAAAAGCCTTCAGTACCTGGCAGTAATTTAATAACTCTCATTTCAAGGTCTCTAATAGCAGTGCTGTGGAATGGCTCCAAACCCGCTGGTCTCCCTGCCTTTCCGCAATCAAGTTACCTTTATTGCTTTATAGCAATATTAACAGAGATACCAGTGTTAATGCCTCACCTCAAGCTCAGCTAGCAGGGGCCTGGCACGGCCGAGGGGAAACACAGCCGCAAGTGGTGGGGCCAGACGGGCTGGCTCCTGACAGGCACCTCAGCACCCAGTCCAGGGAACACGCTTCTGGGCTGCAGCCCCTGGTGTCAAGCATGTGGCAAGGCAAGCTGTCATCCCTGGGATGGAGACAGGCTCACTGGTACCACAGGATGCTCATCCTTGGGAACATCCAGCTGGATAGCACATGCTACCGCCTTGGGATCCAGCCATTTTTTGGAGAGATGCTTGCATCCCTGCAGGCTTACAGGATCCAGCCCTTTCCCAGACACCACAGGATCTGCTAGGATCCACTGGGAATGTGGCACTAGCCCCCCCCTCCAGCAGGCTCATCCCCAGCAGCACAGCAGGAGCTCAGGTGCCCTGGGTGGCAGGTCCAGGCTGCCTGCCCCCCACCCCTCACAGGGCTGCAATTGCCTTGATTGCACTAACCTAGAGGAGAGATCCGTGGCTTGAGGTGCTTCAGAAACACTCCTTCCCTGTAGAGATCAGGAAGCCTTTCAACCTTTGAACCCACAAGCAGAAGAGGGACAGGAGAGACAAGTAAGAAGAAAAGTCCTTACTTCACCCCCATCTCAAGCCTTGCTGCTCTACAAGACAACACCCCATCACACAAGTGAGGGCAGTTAGCTGTTTATAGGAGCCCTGCCCCTCCATCACTCACCGGGGTCCCTTGTGGAGCTTTCCCCAACACCTGAACCCTGTCACCCAGTGGCTGATGCTATAGAGCTGTGCCCCCAGCACCCCCAGCTCTGCCACTGCTTTGCAGTACAGCCTGCATGCTGTGAGAGCACATTTGGAGGCTGTGCTTTCTCCCTGCTGCCTGGGCATCCCAAAGAGAACTTGTCCTAAAGCACAGACCAGGGGTACCACATAGGCATGTGGGGATCTTGCCCTCCCTGGTATTCCCTGGCTCAGGGAGAGGTGCTAGCTAGCCTGGGTGCCAAGGGGCAGGTTTGTCACCGCTGCCATGAACACCAGGCTGCAGAAAGGAGGAGAAAGGGCAGAGGAAGCATCTGGCACATGGCCTCTTGGCTCTCCAACCCCCTGGGGGCTGTAAGCGGAGTGGAGTAGGGTGCTGGTGCAGGGAGGGCTTGCGTGCCCTGGCCCTGCTGTGGTAGTGGCAGCACCATCTCCCCAGGGGCGTCGGGTCTGTGTAAAATTCCCCTGGCTGTGGCTGGCCACTGGTGTGGGAGCTGACAAAGCAGTGCTGGTCCAGTTTGTGGGATTGAAAATGGCTGCCTAGGGGACACAGACAAACTGACATGGTGGGGACAGGACAGGCTGCCCAGAGCAACAGGCTGACACAGAACACTCCCTGTTGGGGGTTGCCCAAACCCTCCTGGTCCCCACAGGTTTCATCTGGGAGCCAGGCTGGGGCAGCAGAGGCTCTCAGGACCAGCTGTGGTTTCCTTGCACATCTCCTAGCTTGGGTGGGAGGTTTCTCACAAGCCGCAGGAGCGGAGCCGAGTGTCAGCCTGCACACAGATCCACTGCTAATACCTTCTTTGCTATTTTTAGCTCAGCAGCCTCGTGCTGTTGGTTTCAGTGTATTTTTTTTTTCTCCCAGTAAATTCCAAATCTTTTCTCTCTTTCACCTTCTATTCCAGGATGCTGCCTGCACCATTCGGCTTTGATCTACACTGATGCCAAGTGTGTTTTGAAACTCTAAGTATAGCACATCCCTTGAATTTCTCTTATCTAGCAAAGCAGTAATATCCTCAAAGAGATCCAGTAGGCTGGTTAAACACCTGACATCACACAGCTCAGTCCATACTGGCTACTCCTCAGGCTGGTTTGCAGGCATCCTCCTCCCCAGAGTACTCTGTGGGCTCGTGACCCAGGCTGCACTTTACTGACAGTGTCTCCAAGTTGCTGTCAATCTTATTTTACAGCTCAGAGACTGAAAAGGGCAGCCAGGAGCAAAGGGGGGCAATATTTCCTTTTTCCTTTCTTTTTTTTTTCTTTTTTTTTTCCAAGGATGCCTCAACACAGCCTCTAATTTTGGATCTGTAAAATGATTGCAGATAAAAATAATAGTATTTAGGACTTCAAAATAACCAACTTTCCAGTGTAGGCAGGTAACCAGATGGCCAAAAACAGTTTTTGTGACTTGCAGTGGATTGCAAGGGCAAACATCTGAAGGCTGCTCTTAAGCCCGTCCTCAAAATGTCTAGTGCTCCGTACACAAATACTGTAACAAATCGATATCAGATGCTACCCTTGGTGTAATTAGACAATATTTAGAGTGGCAGAGACAGCAAATTGCTACAATTTATGTGAAGCCCCTACCCAGAAGTCTGCACCTACTGCTGGTTCATCATCACTGAAAATTCACTCATTTGTTGGAGGCTGCCCAGGGTGAGCAGTCCCCAGATTGGCTCAATCCTTTGGGCCCCTCTTCTGGAGGAAAACCAGGTGCTTTGCACTGCTCGGCCCCAGATTTGGTCCCTGTTTGGGACACTGGCACCAGCTCCTTGGGATGCCCTTTGGGGTGTGGGGTGTTGGAGGGAACAAGAAGTGCTGATAAATTCTACATAACCCATGAAAGACACGTACAGCATCCAGAGCTGGAGTGTTAGGAAACACCAATCTTAGTAAATCTTTTTCCTCCTTTTCCCAACACACAGTATGAATTTAAAAAAAAAAAAAAAACAAAAAAACAAACAAAACACAACCCCCCCCTCATTCCCTAGTTCTCGTTAAGAGATAAAAATGATCTGGCCTAACTACGCCAAGCTCTGGCAGTGGTGGGCGCGTGAGCAGTGTGGGTCTTCTCCAAAGTGGAACCAGCTCCCAGCCCCATGCTTCAGGAAACGTCTCATCCAGCGAACCTCGTATTTTTCCCACAAACTCCCCTCAAGCTGTAAAGCACATCTGGATAATTTTAGCAGAAAGGGATTTTCCCAGAAAGTTGGAGGGGGAGAGTGGGGGAGGAGAGGGGCTGGTTATATTTGGAAACCTCTTTTAAGCACGGAGACCCTGTCATGGCTGCAGCATCGTGGGGTGATGCTGAGCTGTGCAGCACAGCGCGGTGGTGAGGATGGCTGTTGCACCAGCATGGGGAAGAGTCTCTGTTAGCAATCTGTGGCCTCCCTGCAGCTGAATTTTGGGGTGTGCTGCTGCCTGTCCTCCCCTGGCTGCCCTGAATCAGGGACAGAGTGAAATCCTTTGGAGATTTGGTCCAGTGGCTCCAGGGCAGCTCTGGACATGGCATTGCTCAAAAGCAATGGAAAGGCAAAAAAAAGCCATTTTTGAAAAAAAAAAAAAGTGCCCTGAAGGCCTCAGGGTCCAGCCAAGCACTGCTCAGAGAGGTTGGTATTGGGGATAAGAGGAGGCAGCTCATCAAGGCCTTATTAGCACAGGAACTGCCGAGTGCAAATTAACGTGCCAGACTCTGGCTCGTCCCAGCCGTACAGTAAGTGCCATGTGCGCAGCCACGCTGAGCAGTTTAATCAACTCAGAAAGCAATTTGTTCTCTCCCGTTTATAACCTTGACAAGCTAGGGGGTTATTTTTAAGCACACCAGCAAAGGCAAAGGCAATTCCCAGCTGGGTGGCAGCCATCGGGCAAACCACCGAGCCAGGCAGTGAGCAGCCCAGCCTTGCGGAGGCTGCCTGGTGCCCGGTGGGCAAAACTCTTCCCCGGGCTCAAACTCCATTGCCTCTGCACACCTAGGTCATGGGCATGCTGCTGTGGGCATAGGCCATCACCCTGGGGCAATATGATGCCCTGGTGCCATTGCCCTGAAGACAGGTCTCACCCTGTTTGCTGTGTGTTGTGCTCTGGAGAAGGTCTGAGAGCTGAGCCAGGCGCAGGTCTCTGTAACTGAGTAAGAACAACCCAGGCACAATGTTTCCCCTGAGGGCAGGAGAGTAATTGAGGGGAACCATGTTGTAGTGACATTGCTCGCTCTGCCTAATCCTTTCCCCCTGGAGAGGGCTGTCTCTGGGAAGGGAGGATGGAGGATCTGGTGCTGTGGGATGGCAGAGCCCCTCTCTGCAGTGCCAGCTCTCCCCCGTTGCATGCACGCCGCTGCCCAGCCCACTCCTTCAGCTCCTGCACCCCATCTCCCAGTGAAGAAGGACAGACATTTTGCCAGGCACTGTGCAGTATGCCTGAGGTCACCCAGGCACTGGTGTCAGAGCATCATCCCAGCTTTTTGCCAGGGCAGCTCCCTCCCTCACTGCCACACAGCTCCTCCTCTCCACCAGAGTGCTAGCCACAGTTGGCCCTGTACAACCTCCTTCTTCCCAGAGGCCAACTGTTACTGCTTTGGTGGAAGAAGGGTGACCTGGAAACCTGAGAGCAGGCGCAGCTGCCTCTGCTGTGCTCCCTGTCCTCGGGGCACTGGGCCCTGTTTGCTTTGGCCCGATACTGCCCCAGCAGTTGCTCAGATGTGCTGGTGATAACATGATTAGCAGCAAATTGGCTAATGCTTTCCCAGTGAGCAGGACACACCGGGTGCCAAGGCCACCTCCCCGCCGTGACCCCACTGATTCCCATGGTCCCAGAGGTGCTGGGTGCTCTTGGGGATGATGCTTCCATGTAGGTCCCCCTTGAGTGGGAGCTGAAGAGGACCTGGGGAGAGGAACTTTTACCCCAGCGATGGCATGGTTCAGTGCCTGCACTTCCAGCTGGTTTAAAGCACTGCCCAAGTTTATAGAGAATTAGCCAGACTGAGGAACATTATTTTTCTTTATTAGGTTAAAGGGTAAGCAAATACAATCAATCTTGTCATGTATCACAAGATGTCAGCAACTTCCCACCTCAGCCAGAAAATTACCGGCTCCTAAGTGGATTGTGGAATTACATTCATAACCGCAGAAAACAAATACATACATGTATATTCTAATGAAAACACCGAAGCTCACTACATCACATTGCCAGAAACAGGTTACTTCTCAGCTAATTTAATCAATGACCAAACCCAGGCCATGGAAGAATCTCCCCTTGGAGGAAGATACAGCCCACATAGGGAGAAGGTGGTGGTGGTGAAGGGATTTGCAAGGCACACAGATGGCAAACACCATACCAAAGGCCAGCCTGGGCTGGTGCCCACAGACAGGTGCTGGCCCAGCCCCCAGCCCTGTCCAGCTCGGTGTAGCAATGTCACAGTGCTCTGCCGCAAGTTCTAGCACTGTGGCCATCTTGCATCATCTCTGCTCTGGCTCAGTTTGGCTTCTTCATTTAACAGCTTCTTAATCCAATTGCTGTCATCCCCACCTTCCCTTCACCATTGCTGGTGCAGATAACTTCACTGAACTTCTCTTGGAGATTTACCAGTGGGAGGGAGCCCATTAACTGATCTAAGCTTCAGAGTTGCTAATGAAAGCTAATGAATTAACCAAGCAGGTGTTGATGTCCTATCTGGACCTTCAGGAGGAGTGACAGGATCTCCTCTCCCCTCTGCCCATCTCTTGTGTCTCCCTGTGGTTTCCTGCCCTGGCAGTACAGGATGCTTCCCACTGCCTTCTCTGTGTACCTAGTCTCACCTGGCTTGGTGCCAGCCAGGAGTGAGGTGAGAGCCCTTCCGAGCTGGGAAAACAAAAATAATAATTGTAATAATGGCTGGTAAGACCTCAAGCTGCCTGCCAAGATCATGAGCTGCTCAGAGAGCCCGAAGGGCAGTGAGGCTAGAAGTCAGATGGCAAGCACGGGGCTGCCTGTAGTGGTGGCGGGGCAGAGGGCAGGGGACATGGAGAGGTGAGGAGGTCTGCAGGGCTGAAGACTTTCCTGCCTGGCAGGATGAGGGACGTGGCCTGGCAGGGCCAGGGTCACCATTGCAGGCACTGTGCCACGAAGGAAGCTGTGCGTGCTGACCGGAGGGCTGCTTCTGCCCTGTGTCTGACCCAGCTGGAATCCTGCTCTCCCCACAGTCTGTGCTGCAAGGGTGGCTGAGCAACAGTTTATCCAGTACCAAGCTGTTTGTGTTGCTAAACAGAAACTGGTGCTCTCCTCGGTCAGAAGAACAGTACCTACTCACACCCTTGGCAGCACTGGGCTTGGTCTCTTTTGCAGCTCTGGGGCTCTGGTTTCATCATGTCCACATGTCAGAGACAAACCCAAAAGCAAAACTGTGACACTCGGAAGATCCCTGCAGGCTGCAGGCACCAGGAGGTGGGGGGTGGCCCAGGCAAGTTCTGCTGTTCTCATGCAGGGATGGATTGTTGCAGGGTTTTCCCACTCCTGAGCAGTGCACCCTCCAAAGCCAGTGTACAGGCTGGGCAATGATGGCAATGCTGCCCCTTGACACTGCAGCATTGTGCCCAAGCCACCCAGTGCCATGGTGGAGCAGGAGCGATCCTTGCTCCAGAGATGCCTGTGGGCAGGTGATCATGAATGCGCATCCTTCCCAGAGATGATCTGCACACAAAGCAGGCAATGCCTGTCATCCCCAGTCTGGTCACTGTCCATCTCTTTCGCACCCATCTGCCTGCAGAGCTGTGCTGTGAGGTGTCTGGCAACTCTGCCACCCAGCAAGCAGTGACAGCGTGTCCCAGCCCTCAGACAGCAGCATTTCCCCAGCATTTACTCTCCAAACTCGATAAGGGTCCCCCACCGCCCACCTTGCAGGTCATGCAGTCAGCTGAGCCCAGGCTGTCAGAGCCACCACTGCACTTCAAATCCTGACCGGTGCCCAGACTGTGGTGACAGGTACCATAAAACATATCCACACGAGCAGACGCGCAGCAGTGCCGGGGGCTGCCTTGCTTGCTGGCTGGCTGCCTGCCTCCTCCTGAGAGCTTTTTCCCTGATGCAGAAAGCGGCTGCAGTTGCCCTGCCTGCCCAAGACTCCTCCAGAAGAGCCAGGAGCTCTGGCACAGCCCTGGTGAATTGCAGGGAAGCTGCAGCAGCTCAGAACTGTGGAAAAAGCACCATGTTACTGAGGTTGCACAATCTGTTGCTTGCCCAGTTGATGTGGGCCAGCGCTCCGCACATGCTGATGCTCACCAGGACCTGCAGAGGGATGCTGCCTGTGTTCCCTGCCCGGTGCTTGCCTGCACCACCTGCTGCCCATCAGACACTGGCAGCTCAAGTGTGCTGAAGCCAGGGGCAGGCGTGCAAGGCGGCAGCGTGTGGCACAGTGGTCACACCGAACAGTGTGCCAGGGGAAGCCAAGACACGTGCAGGTGCAGACACACGTGGTGTGCAGCCCCCTGCACCCAGCAGCACACACAAACCCCCAGCCTCAAGCCAGACTCCTCCACCCGAACCCAAATACCCTTAAAAAAAAAAAAAAAATCAGTGTGGCTTTTCCAGCAGTGAACAGGGTTGCACATGTGCATGAGGACTGTGGGGAGCTGGCTGCACCCTGCATTTATAGCTGTGACGTGCTGCCTCAGAGCAGGGGTGGGCAGCCCAAGCCCGCCCTGATTTATCTCCCCTCTAAATTGTGAATGAACGAACTTTCTCCCAGAATAAATAACAATCACTCAAAAGTTATTTTAGGGCTCGTCTCGGTCGCTGGAGTTTCCGCGCCTGCCGAGGCCCATCACATTGTTTTCTGTTGCTTTCCTTGGCACAACACCAATTCAGGGTTCAGAAGTTATTACTATAAAAGTCAAATTGCTTTGAGGGGGGGAGGCAGGGGGATGCAGGGTCAGGAGAGAGAGAGGGGATGGGATTCCTGGAAAGTCTCCAGCCAGGGATAATTGGAGCTGTGCGGGGTTGGACGGGTCCCTGCCGTGCTTGGGTGAACCTTTCTTCTGGCCCATGGCCAGCAGGAGCCAGAGCAAGGAGGGGGGCTGAGGCATTGCAGGCACAACCCCCTGGCAAGATGGGTGCTGCTGGGGCTTGGTGTGCTGGAGGGATCTTGGGGGGCTCCAGGCTTGGTCCCCGCTCTCTCCCAGAGAGCTCTTGCCCATCCTTCTCCTTGTGGCCCCTTCAACTTGACCTCGCCCTGCTTTCATTTAATGCTGGTTATTTCTCCATCTACAGCACTAATTACTTTCCTCTCTTGGCATTGAGAATCACCTTAAACCTTGAGGCATTACCATTTTGTTTCCCTTCTAAAACTTCCCCTTTTCAGTGTTTGCCACTGCAACTCTCGGTAAATTTTGACCATCCCTAAAAGCAAACGTCCTGCCCCTTCACACCAGGCACCACACTCAGTTGCAGTAAAGCTGGTGACAAGATGCCAGTCCCTGTACTGCACTGAGCAGCTTCTCCCTCCATCCTTTGGGCCCATTTCCCATCCTCTCTGTAGCCAGGGCTTGCTCTGGACCTTCCTCAGTGCAACAGGGCAGGAGCAGTTCATGGGGCTTCAGTGGGGAAGGGGGCACAGGCCACCTCTGTGGCCTTGTGGGACTGTGCCCTGGCTGCTGTGTCCCGCATCCTTAAATGTAAACTTGATGCTTTTTTTTCCTGTTTTAAACAATTTCCTTGAAATGATCATGCTGATGCATCCATGTAATCTTGTCAGGATTCACTTCGCTCCCTCCTTCCCTACAGGCTGCCCTACTTTTATTATTGCCATTAGTTAAGGGAGAGTTTAGTGCAATGACCAGCATGTGCTGGGGACCCTCCATCTCACACCCCAGAGACCTACCATGGGGCTCTCCTGCCCAAAACTGGCACTTCAAATCCATACAGTGGATTTCAGCAGAGCAGTGCGGAGGAACCACTGTGAACACCCCACAGCCAGGACTCCCAGGCTGGGAGCAGGCAGGAACATCGCCAGGAGATAAGATGTGGCTCAGCTTTGATATGTGCAGCTCGTACGCCTGGAGCAAAATCATCAAACGCAGGAGTTGCTTGGTGAGATGTCTGCTGGGCAGGGTCTGGCAGTGAGGCTTCAGGAGGACAGCAACAGGAGGTTACCTGGCAGCGGGATCTGGCAGCAGACATGACCTGCACAGGCACTTCAGAGAAGACATCTTCATGGCATCACCACCAGGAAGATCCACCACTGCTCCTGGTGCTATGGTCCCACTGGAGCTCCAGCCTCACTTAGCCACCCTGGTATGGCACAGGACACATCCCCAAGCCCCTCCCTGCCCCCATTGCTTCTTGGCAGGCATTCTGTGGGGTGATGGGATACTTTGCTACCTGTGATGTTCAGCGTGAGCAAACATAAAAGCATTAACTGAGTATAAAGAAGAAAGACGCAAGGAAAGGAGAACAAGCAGGGTGAATCTCATCTGCCTTGGCAGCTGGGAGATGAGCAGCTCACCCAGCTCAGGCACCATCTACCTCCCTGCCTTAGGGTGTTCATAAAACCCCTGGCCTGCGGCTGCAAGACTGCTGTTCCACACCAGCAGCGACCCAGTGCAACCCCCCGGGCACGGCTGCTGGGGAAAGGCTGTTTCTTGCACCCTAAAGCCCCCAGAAAGTGTTCCGAGCTGGGTTGGCCGGTGAGGTGGGCTCCCGGCTCCTCTGGAGATTTTTTTCCACCTAACCCTCCCTTTTAATCCCCTGCTGCAAACCCCTACCACCCGGCAGCCCCTCCACCACAACGCCCCTGCGATACCCGTCCACCAGGCATGGCTGGTTCCTTCCCTAACGGATGTGGCAGCTGCTCCCCGCGCTGAGCCGGGTTTCGGTTTCCCCACGCTGAGGTTTTCTTGCAGTCTGCTGCAAAGCGAGAGCCGGGGCCGGCTCGGGCAGGCGACAGCGAATGCTCCCTCGCCCCGGCGCGGCTGCCTTGCCTCTGGGTCATCCTGTAGCCGGTACCCTCGCAGGCAGTCACCGGCAAGCCGGGGAGGGGAAGGAAGAAATAGAGTCGCAGGAATCAGGTTATGAACCGAGTACTATCACATGAGGAAGAGCCTGTGGGGAAGTGGTTTCCAGGGCTATTTTTTTTGCCCGACGAAAGTTGCAATTAATTTGCAAAGGAAGTCGCTCGGCATTAAAAAACCCTCCGGGCAGAGCCCGGACCCAGGGACGCACATCACATTATTTTCTCGTTTAAAAACCATCGTGGTGGGGAAGGGGGCTGCTCCCCCCGGGCTGGCCCGGAGG
>JAAGNO010001026.1:0-24541 GCA_033439905.1 Ceryle rudis
GCAGGTGTTTGCGTGGTTCAAAAACAAAAAGGGGGAATTGTGGGATCTTGGTTGGAAGAAAATGGACACTGTTATCAGCAACTGTCCTTGAACCATGGAAAAGGCACGAAGGAAGAAGGGAGCTCAGTGCCTTCAGAAGCTTCTAAAGTAGTTATAGACAAATGGAGACAGCTAAGGCTTTGCACACTTACTTCAAACATCACTGAGTGACTAACATAAAATTGTAGTGGCCATTAAAACTTCAAAGGAGGAGTGTGACCTGAATATTATTTGTAATAGTACAGGATTTGTTACTGGAAGAACTGATTGACCTTTTTAATTATAGCATCTCCACGAAATGCCAAGATCATGACTTAGATAAATGATTCTGTCTCAAATAAAATTTTATTCCTGAGATTTCACTCATGATAACAGTGAAAGCAAGCACTGGATAGTCATATGAAGCTGGCTCACCCTCCTTCCTTCCATCTAAATCTTGTCTCTAGCTTGCTGAAGCTGCTGTCCTCATAATCTATTCTACCTTCTTCCTGCCTCTTATGGTATCTTCACCCAGAAAGCCTTTCCTTCTGCTGCAGTCCATAAAACTGTCCTCTTCTCTTACAAAGTCCTCTTCACAACTCATTTTTCCACCCAGTATTTCTTGAGTTATGACCAAACCTTCTAGCCATCCTACAAACACAATCGTACAAATACTTCTGATAATCAAGAAGGCTAAGCAGTCACTGTTACCAATTCATCTGTTGGTTATCTTCCCCCATCAGGAGTTTGGTAACTGTTGTGTGAATTGATAATCCTTTGAAAAAAATCTAGTGCTCCAGTAGTCTTGCATATATTTCTCTTCCCATTCTTTGTCTGTCTGTTTCTTTGTTGTATCTCTCTTGGACTATAAGGTCCTCAAATGTAATGACTTTAATTATATTAAAAAAAAATTTAAAAATATGTCTCTACATACAGTGACATGTAGTGGTGCTTAACAGTTATGCTTCATTCTCTGGAATACAATCAGAAACAACTAGAGAATTTGAATGATTGACCTTGATATATACAGAGAAGGAAGATAATCTGGTCTTTTACTATTTCTTTAGGTCTCAGAAGTAATTGTAGCTTTTTTATAGATCCTCTGTTTGTAGCCAAAAAAAAAAAAAAAAAAAAAAAAAAAAATCTGTATTTTGTCATACCTTGGGCTTTCAAGTTCACTGTGGTAAAGATATTTGGACAGTTTACTTGCATGCCCAGAGTTGGATGATTGAGTCCAAAAGTTATTGCTTGCTACTCATCCAGAAAGACTGAAAACTTGTGGGAATGCTTGTCACTCACCTGGAAGGCTGCCATTTTGATAGACCAGTCACAGGGAGTCTAGAAATATCAAACAGAATGTGCATCAGTTACTACTGAGGGTGATACTCAGAAGAAAACACTCTGGGAACCACATCTACAGCCAAAACTAACTTCTCCAGAATTTTTAAGTATATTGTTTAGACAATTACAAGACCCATGGTTGAGTATACTGTTTTAAAGAAATATATTAGGAAGGCAAAAATACAAGCTACAGATTCCATGACTGCAGGCAGCTTTCAAGATTTTCTCTATCCTAATTTTTTTGAACTTCTCTGTGAGTTTAACCTTGAACTTGAAATAACATTCTAAATTTAACCCCATCATACCAAAATGGATTGTCTCTCCTAAAGAAAACAGAAACTCATTGATTCTAAGTAGAATTCTTCCTATTGGGCAGATGCAAAACTGAAGACTCAGTAGAATGGTAAAGTTAGATTGTAATTTATTAAAAAATAGGACAAGAATCCCATCATTTATTGGTCCCATGAGACCTAGTATATGACGCTGGATAAATCACATGACATCGAGTTATTTAATATCCTCTTTAAACAATAGTAATAGTTATTGACTACATCACATTCATAGTGGCTCTCTTATCCAAACCAGTTCCCAAAAATACAGCAGCAGACTTCCCATTGACTTTACAGGTTATAAGATCAGCCCTTTAATTCAGCATCTTAACTTCTGTGAAGAATCATGGCCTGGGGGGGGAAAGTAGAAGTGGATGTCTGCAAAATAGGTATGATATCAATCAGCAATGATTTTAGAGATGCATCTTTATGGTTATAAAGTGCTCCTACTCCTTCCTTATCCCTACAGCTTGGTCGCTTGTTTTGTTTGCTCCAACAGTGGACATAATAGTATCACAATCTGTTGCCATGGAAATGGCTGTGATTTTGCAAATTCAGCTTTGTGTCTTCACAATGAAATCAGATACAAAAAAAAAAAAAGAGAAGTGGACAATAGGGGAAAGGCCCTTGTTTAGGACCAAAGCAATTTGATTATAAATTCAGGCCTAAAACCTTTGTCTTCAGTGGGGTAGCTCCCCATACGAGCTCCTTTTGAAGTTACTTCCTTTCCATTATTACTTATATGGTTTCCCTGGCTGCTTTGGGAAGGGAATGCCACATCAAGTCTGCTTGAACACTGCCTAGCAGAATGGCCCGATCCAAGTCTCTGGACTTATTATAATACAAATAAAGAATGATTAAATTTTGATAATAATACTGTAAACATAGCATAGGTAATAGCCATCCAAACGTAGGACTTCAGTGAATTTTCTGCATTTTCAATGCTGTAATGTATTTACCACCTCAATCATATTAAAGCCTGCATTTGGTGCATATTCTGTTGATTCGCAGTTTGGCTAGATATTGAACTCATCTTACATGACCATCCCGAAATAATTATTTCACTTCTGCTATTCTTGCGTAATTCCCCCATGTAAGTAGTTTCTTTCCAATTAAAAGTGACTTTATTCTGAAGTAATTTCTCTGGTTTGGATAACAATCATTTTTCTGAAATAAAATTATTATTTTAGAATAAAATTCCCTTCAGCAGAAAATATAGTGGAATACATAAGTAATAGGTGTCTGGTAGATCCTTGGTTTACAGAAAACTTCAGAATCTTGACTTTTTAAACAAATGTGTCAAGCATTTTTTCTTCTGCAGTAGCACTATCTCTTTATTGAATTCAGTAGAGGAGAAGATTTGAAGATTGCACTACATCTACCAATCGCTGTTTTCTAGATGCTAGTTGGCCTTCCAGACTGTTATTTTGAATTCCTGGCTATTTCTGGAATACATGGCACTGTTTGGAAAAGCATGACCCTGTCCATGGCCTGCTTTAGAAGTAACACAGTTGCCAATCAATACAAATTAGCATTGCTGCTATTCGATAAATACATACATTCCATGGTCTTCATCGTTCAGTTCTGAAATATGAGGGTAAATTATGAGCTTGCTGGGAGTGTTGTACAAAATTCTGTTTTCATCTTGGCAAAACTATTTAGAGAAACCAACGTGATGATACAGTCCTGCTCCTAATGTTTTAGATTGAACTTGTGTTTAAAGAGTTTACCTTTGCCTGGAGATGGACCTGACTGATGATTCTTTGCTGGATAGAAAAAAATACATTCTGTAAGCCTTATAGTTCTGCCTTTGAAATAACTTTGATAAACTGCTGGAACTCTAGGCCTTTTTCATCCTAATTTTTTACTTCTTTTTTAAGCCTCAAGACAGATGGAACAGATGGAAGGTGTCCCCTAGTTTACTGAGTCCAGTCCCTCACAACTGTAGGCAACCATAGAGAGTTCACAGAATATCCACTGATAAAGTGGAGAAACCTAGACACACACCAAGATCCTATATAGTAAAATTGAGACATTTAGTTCAAAATCCAAAGTTTTGAATGCTGCAATAAACCAGGAAAGGCCCTTTTCTGGAGACTGGCAGTTTTTTCAAAGCCAGTGGACCATACCCCCCACCCCCCCAGAACTGCCAGTGCAATACTTTGCTCCTCTCTGTGAGACAACTCCAAAAGTAAAAACCAAGGTTGTGCAATTCTGATAAACTCCGGAGTAAAAGCTGTGACTAGTTACTTTAATGAAAAATCTTACGTGGAATTTATAATCTATTTATTGTAGAATTAGATCTACAGAGGGAGTTGTTTTTAAAGTGGGACTTAATTACCAAAATTTCCTCAGAACTCCTCAGATGCTCCATGCAGTTGCTGCGTAACTTTGGAGACGTGTGTATTCCATAGCTGTACACACTGTAAAGTTCTCCAAATGCCTAAAGTTCTGCATAAACTCCAGCCTATGCGTTATACTGCCTTGCAGGTAAGACAAGTGGAGCACATGGGCTTGTTCCTTCTCGGGAGGTTGTTGCATTTTACACATTTATGGAGCCAGAAAAAGAATGAATGATTGTGATTCTTTACTTTATTAGTTTAGTGGTTACATTTCAACCTATTGCAGCCAACAGTGTCTTCTTTAACAATCAGTCCTGAGATACAGTACTGAAGTGATCCTGGGGTGGGAAGTGGAACGTAGTTTTTGCTGTATGGTGGTTTTTAAGGGGAATGTGTTTCAAAACTCCTTTGGTCAACATCACTTGGCAAAAATACTTTTCAACAAACTGTTGGATAAGATCATTGATCATTATGGTTCAGACCTAGTTAATGAATCTATATAATGAGAAGTTGATCAGACTAAATGTTTATTGTAGAAAGAATAAAGAGGCCAGAACAGTTATTGCATTAAATTGATATAACATTTTGAGAGATACTGAAAAAGTCTGTTCCAAATGATAGTGTTTGCAAACAGTTACAGACTTGAAACTGCATTCATTAGAAATACATAACTTGGCAAAACTACAGAAAAGTGAGTTAGCAAAAGGTTAAAAAGAATGACAAATTAGCTTTCATAAATGGAGGACAACTATAAATTATTTCAAAACTGCTCCATGCAAAGGGATGCAATAGTGTGTCTGGCTAAGCTGGCATATTGTATAAAACCTCAGATTAAATTGTGCTGTCCCTATTTCAAACCCAAAGACAGGGATACGCACTGAAAGACTTGTCTTTTTCCCATTTATAGCATTTGGTTTAGTAAGTTGTACTACCTTTCTGTGCTTTGTATCACTTGCTTATAGAGCACAAACATGAACCACTGAGGAAAAATTGTTAAGGTATAAGAGCAAACACATATAAAGCAAAGAGCTTGAGGACAAAGCTGTGATCACATGGGACCAGTTCTCTCTGAGGCTTTAAATACATTTTCAAAGCAGGATTTTGTACCTGATTAGTTTCTGGATGTAAATTTCAAACTAAATATTGGCATTCAGTGAAAAATAATTACTAGAGGCATTATGAGCCTGATCACTTACTGTCAAAAGCAAAAACTATGCTTGTTTAATAATGTAAACAGGATGGGAACTGTTATGTCTGAACCATTTTGAATCACATTACAAGAATATGAAAATAGCACTTGAAACAATGCAACGGGAATCCCATGTGAATTTGGATTGAAGAGCAGGCTGCAAATTCACACTATCAACTATGTGTATTGAGTAGACCTTGTCTGCTCATCAGGAGTCAAATGCTTTTCTTAAATCTCTTAAGCACTTTGTTAAGTTCTTCGTATGCTTTTAGCAAAAGGTAACACATTAATATAAAATCCATTGTGCTGAACTGTTAACACCAAAAGAAAGCTAAGTGGTTAAAATAATACGTTCAGACAGCTACTAAGGTAATAACAAGCTCACTGTTGAAAAAATGAGATGAGGATTCAAAGATAGTGGCAGATAACATGAATGCATTTTGAATTGCAAAAGTATTGTTACATTACTAAAAAAAAAAAAAAGCCACTACTTTGAGTAGAACCAACTTAGAAAGTAGGTTTCAGGAACTGTCCATTCTTAGCAGATACCTCTTTCCAAATATTCTCTTTAGCCCTAACCCAGAGCAGCAATTAAAAGCCATCAAAATGCCATGACCTGACTCTTTAGGGTTCTAGAGGAAGAATAAGTATTTATCTTTGAACTGCTTATCTGAAGTAAAAGTAGTTAGGCCCATACTTTGAGAGACAGATTGTACTACACATAACAGGGACCAAATGCCAGAAAAGTATTAATGATAGAAGCTACATGGAAGATATATTCACTGGAAAATTCATCAGAGCACCAAAAGGAAGGGACAGTTGCACACAATATGAGACTTCAAACCCAACCATTACATGCTGATGTACCTGGGCAATGACTAGTTACATGTTCTGCTCAGGGTGAAGCTTGAGGACAGTATAGTTACTGATAGGCTACAAGGAGGACTGGCACAGGAAAAACATTATGGAAGTTACAGGAACAAATTATTTTTTAAGTCGAACAAAGCACAAAAAACCCTCAAGAAGCTTATATAGGATGTATCTTTGTATGAGATGATCACCTAGTGGTGCAATCTTCTGATCAATGCTCATTTTAAGTGTTGGTTAGAATAGAATAGAATAGAATAGAATAGAATAGAATAGAATATGCCAAATAGCAAAGGCTTATCGTAATTCAGCCAAGATGGGATTCTATGAAAGTTCACAGATAATGGCTTACAAGTTACAACTGCCTCATTTTTGTAATTCTCTGTTATATATGTATATATAATATACCTTGGCTTTTATGATCAGAACTGCTACAAGGAAAATCAGCATAAATAACATAGAATTTTTTTAAAAATAAAGTATCAACAGCATAATGCCTTTTCCATAAACTGTGAGTATCACTTATTAGAATTACCACATCTGACAGGCCAAGGGAAAAGAAAAATGTTGCCAATACCTAACAAAAGCAAGAGGTCCCAAAATGAGAGTCACCGCAGACCAAATGAAACATAGCAAATGAACCCTATTTCAAACTGAAAAAAAAAAAAAAAAAAAAATTTCAGCCAGTGATTACTAACCCAGGAAGATAACAGTCCATTTTCATAAAAGTCATGTATTATCATTCACCGCTGGGTCAATTTTACAGGAAGAAACAAAGTTTCTTAACAAAGTTCATGATACTTTATGAGGATATAGATGGTATGAGCGAGAGGTTATAACAGCCACAGGAAGTAGTGATCATGTAGTTTACACATCTGGGTTTTTTATCACTAGATATAGCTGAGGTTAGGAGATAACAGCAGCCTATTGCCAGTGCTTTGGTTATACCTGTAAAACAGAGGCTATTTCAAGGCTTGAATGGGATTATTTTTCTTGTATAATCTATATATTGTATAATCTCTATTGTAATCACTATTCAGGGTGATGAATACTTCAGGAGACTGCTTCTTAGGCCTTTTCTTACACTAAGCAATTTTTTTTTGTCTCTCTAGCTTGCACAGGTCCTATCTACCACCTTCCCATTCTGTTAAATTATGAGGCTCCCCTCTGCTTCATCGTGTCAGACACTGCGGGTGCACTCCCAATGCCCAGACATCCAATTGCAAGTCCTTCCAGCCTCACAGGGGCTCTTTCCAAACCCGTAACATTCACTCCATCCTTTATACATATTGGACTCTTGTGGCAATTTCCTCCAGGCCTATCTTTAACACCATCATCAATTCTCTTATTTCTACAATGAGAAGACAAGCAGAGATGAGATATTTTGTTGTTATACTGCATGCTGTTAATAGCTTTGATCTGTAGACAATTACAGATCATATTGTAACTTCTGGTTCTGCCAGCTCTATATCTGAGCTTTGTATGTTCCGTGTTTAGCTCTCTTTCTCATTTGATTCTGCTTAGTGTGTAAATACCTATGCATTTATGCCTAGGATGCTCTTTGAGAAATTGTGGAACTGATTGGATGTATTATTCAAAAGTTCCCATGTTACAACCAAAATGATAAATGACACCAACCTGAGAATAAAACCTTGCTTCGTTTGGCTACCTGTGTTATCTGCAGCAGTTTTCCTGGGGTGAGCTATTTGGAAGATACACAGAGGCATGTGTGACTTTCATGTTGCTATTAAGGTGAAGCCATTGTGCTGTGACTACTTTTCATAAAGATAGTTTGAAAAGACAAAACCAGGACATCGGCTTTACTTCAAGGTAGGTGAAAGAAGGCAAGGGGCACAGCTAGAGGAACTAGGAACCAAGAACAGCCAGCTAGTGAAAGTTCTGTGATCAAAGTCCAAGGAAAGGTTGGGTTTTTTTCATGAAATTTGCCATTAGAGATATTGAGGAGGCCAATGTATTAAATTCCTGAGTTTTGAGGCACTGTAATAGAGCTGTCAAACAAAGATACAGAAAGTGCTACTGTTTCCACTAGACATGACAAGCTAAGGATTCCCAACAAAGTAAGCTGTCAAGGCCACCTGAAGAGGGATAATGAAAGTGATTACATCAGCAAAGAGGAAGGAACAATCCAGGTAAAGAGTTGGTGGATGTTTGATCTTGGAGGGTTGCTGTTACCTCCAGTGCAGTCATCCAAAGCTGTCTAAAAATTAAATAGACTAAAAGAACAAGAATGCCTAGGATTTCTTCCAGGAATTTCTGTAGTTACCTACTAGGCATCAAAGGAGACTTCTTTTGAACCTTCAAATATACAAGGAGGTCACATGCACTAGTGACTTCAGATTTGGTAACCTATTATTCATTATTTTCTTTTATTGATTGTTTTACAGTCCCCAAGGCATGTGTGTTGCTTTCTGTGCCACCAAAAAAAAAAAAAAAAAGGTTCTGTAAAATCTTGGGGTTTTTTACAGGAGCAACAGCGGCTCTCTGAGCTGTCTGTCATTGTTAATGACAATGGCAGCCTATTCTTTTTTCCTATTAATTCTGAATAGGATGTCTCACATGAATATTAAGTCCAATTTTTATGATGAATGATGTCCTGCAACCAGAAAAAAAATGTGAGGTTGATCTAAGATATTTTCTTATTTAAAGATGACCTTTAAAAGCCTAAAATTGCCACAGATTAATTATTTGGCTTAACCACTTTGTTAATATTTTTAAAAGAGAACATTAGGTGCAATACTTGGCTTGTACTGACATTCAGGACAAAGAGACAATCCAAAGCAATGAGAAAATTGTGGAAAAGTAAGGTATCACCCACAAATATAAATAGCCACTAATTAAATAACTGCACTTAGAAAAATAATATACTTGTTTTATAACTCTAGATGGCAGCAGTGGAACAAAATAGAGAAAACATTATGATTATGATTACGCTTGCTGACTGTTAATACAAAATCCATTAATTAAATAATGCTGATGGTGTTTCTTGACACAATATTACTTTTATACTCTAGATGGCAGCAGCATCACAAAATACAGAAAAATAAGATTCAGTGCATTCATGCTGTGTCCAAATATGCAGCCCCTTCAAATTTTTGGAGGTTCAAGTTGGAGAGGTTGAAATGCAGATTTCCTGCAGGCACTTTCCCACCACAAAAGAAAAAAAAAATCTAACAATGATTGTTAAATATCATGTACAATAAGAGATATATCACTTCTGAAGTAAGGCTACATTTTATCGGTCTTGGGACATTCTGGGTTTTACTAATGGAGAGCTGATGTGCAGAAACCAGAAATGACAGCACCTCTCCAGCTGGGTGAGGTACTGATCCTTAAAAACCCGTGCCTGAGCATACCTCTCATGGATCTTGCTTTAGTGTGGTAGGAGAAGTACAGCATTTGTAAGAGAAGGCAGTAAAGAGTAACCACATCATGCATTCAATCTTTAAAGTTTAAGTTGTTGCATATATCCATTCACAAGGACTTCATCTGTCTAGGTCTGTTCAACCAAAGCCATGGTAGGATCACGCTATGGATGTGATTCCTTAGACATATTTTGGGAGTGTGCCTTGTTCAAAGGTACAGATGTGTACACTGTGATCCGTTAGTATGATCTGTACATAGGACTATGTGAAAGACCCAAACACTCCCATCAGCTTTTCCCTTGATCACTTAATATTCATTCAGTATGGAAAAGTTCTTGGTCTGTGCTGCTTATTGAAAAAAAAAAAAAAGAAAAAAAAAAGTGGATTTTTCATTAAAGTATTGTTTTCTTTTAAAATTATTAAATCTCTCTAGGAAAAAAAAAAAAAGAAAGAAAGCAGGGAACTAAAATTGATCCGGTATCACCAGCATTAAGCAAAAGGGAAAGTTAAGGCTTACGGAATGAATATTAACTGTTTGGTTATATAAATAGATAAATAGATGTTTGTTAGCTATTGACAATATAGTAGCAGAAGTAAATGATCAGATCATCAATTCCAAAGACTAACTGTAAATTCTAAATAATTCATTATGAGCTCTTTGATTATAAACCCTGAAGAATTTAATCTGCTGAATCTATAAGTCAGAATTGGTTGATATTTTGATAGGGAAGTGGAAAAAAAAACCCAAACCACCTAAACAAAACTTTCTGAGAAAGATACAAAGGTCTCCTTTCAGTTCTTCTGTGGTGGCTAATGCTTGCCTTTTCTCCAGAGTAAGCTTATCCAACTATTTTTTCAGACTACTTAAAAGTATTAGAGAGTTTTCTGGCACTTTTCTCGGATAAACTCCTGTTTATAATGAACATTTGATAATGCCTAACTGCATTATCAAATCCTAAAATTAAATTAAAAATATTGTGAATGTCTCTCACCAAGGAAAAGCAATGATAAAAGCAGATAAAGGAAAAATGCAAATATTGAAGATTTTTTTTAAAAAAATGCAACTCTTCTATTCTCTGTTCTTTTAGTCTCTTGGGAGAAGAGATGAAGTAGTCCCAGAGCCAAGCGGTGGTGCTGGTACTGTGCTTGTCACTGCAGGCTTTCTTCACAACCCAAAAAGAAGCTCATGCACTGGGCTGCACAGAGTGCTCTGAAGCACTGTGATTAGATGTGCTGAGGTTTCTATTTTCTGGTGAATACCAGATGCCATTTGGACTGTGAAACATGCTACAAGCTTTATGTCTTTGATGGTCCTACGCAGCTTCATGGTTGCAAGCCAGTGATGTCTGTGAGGTCAGAGTTTTCAGAGTATTAGGCCTAGTTTAGCCACTTGTCCTGTAGGTACAAATACTTGCAGAGCTTGTGTGTGTGTTCTAGGGAGATAGTGATTCCATGGAGGTAGTATTTTTTTCCTATTACAATGAGATTCCTGCTGAATTAAACACTGTGGCATTACTTTTGCAAGATGTGTATATGCACATTCTCTCTTTTAATCCCTCCATGCTGTAGCCAGATTCACAGACAAAGCTGTTCTACTGGTAGGATGAAAAAGCACAGCGAAAGTAAGGGCGCTGTATCCTTCACCTGGGTAACACGTCTCTGTTCCTTCTCTGCTTTGAATGGATTTTTTTAAGGCTTAGACAACTCTCGATAGTAGATATCCCATTAGCTGGTGCCAGCTAATGCTGTTGATGGGATGAGGGCAAGGACTGCTGCTGCCTTCTCCCTGGTAATATTAATTTATATAGTAATAATAGTAGTGTTATTTTCTGCCCACCATTTAATATGTCAGCTGAATAGCAGCTATATACTGCAAGAGACTAAGCAACAGGGTTCATAGTTTTGTTTATTTCCTTTTTATTGCAATGACTTTGAATATCTCCTTAGAGGGGAGTTCCTGTGCGGGAGACCATAATAATACATACCTACTGTCTGACCTACTGTTTAGCTGTACAGAGAAAGGACTGAAGACATGTTCTAGAAAGAGTATCTTTAAGTGGAGTAATGCAGGAAGGGAATGATACAAGAAGGCTATAGAATGTATGTTTTCTTTGGAGATGAAAAAAATGCATTAAGACACAAACATTTTCTGCACGTGCGTGAGTGCCCGGCTCACTGATACAATGCCACTTCACTGAAGTGGTCCTCTCAGCCTGTGAGGTACCATCATTAGCCAGAGAGACATAAATTACTCCTTGCTTTGTGAACTGCTGTAATGATCAAGAGTAGAGGTGTCTTAATTTACTGAAATGAGACAATGACTGAAGATTGATTGATCGGAGTAGTGACTTGGCATCTGAGCCCAATACAGCTTCAAAAGGACTGAGCTTATCAAGTCATCTCTTAAAAAGTTACACACCAAAATGTCACCAGGCTTTACTATCAGACTATCCGGAAAATGGAGAGTATCAAAGTAAGATTGGGTATTTGGTTTATGATACTGTTTCTGTTCTGATAAGGGGATAGGAAGAGATATGGGCTTTTCATGATCAAGTTAACCTTTTCTTTATGTTTAGTCTTACCTACTGCCTTCTAACTGCATTCTACTCCAGCTAATTTTTCCAGACCCGATCAGGTGACAGAGTGAGACAGCAATTTTTCCACTTTTTTGTCCTGTCAACAGAATTTTTCACTAAGATTCATGTAATTACATGTATACAAACATATTGAATGAAGCTGGATAGATGATACAAGTTGAAAATTGAAAGGCAAAGGTCTCAACTGACTGTAAGTAAAGGCCTAAAATATTATGATTGCACAACATCATCATCAACACTGGAAACATGAGCTCTAACTACAGTTTCAACTCCAAGGTTATGGTGTCAGGTCTTGGGTTACAGGTTTTCCAAATCCAGTGGCACAAAAAAATGTATCCTTTGCTTTTAAATTGATTGAATTTTGTGGAGAATCACTGACAGACAGCAGTAATACATCTACTCCGCAGAGAAGAGTATACAGAAAGTCAAGTGTGATGTGTAATCTCGTTATCAAAGAGAAGCCAAAGCTTTGATATCAACAGGAGTCCTTCTGTGGACTTCGATATAGAATTAATTTCTGTAATCTCATTTTTCCTTTGTCTTAATATTCTTATTGCACCATGAAATAGTGTCTTTCTAAGAGACAACAGTTTGGGGATTTTATTTTCTTTCTTTTTTTCAATTTTGTCTTGGTTTTAGTGGGAGTATTTTTTGTTAGTTGAAATGCTGAGGAAAAAAAAAAGTGAAATGCGTCTTTCCAGAGGGACAGTAGAGGATGTACATGTCTTGTAAGAGAGATCTAGGTGGCATACTGGCCTGATAATGGATGTGCAGGAATGAAGAGTGAAAATTCAGTCAAAATCCCCAGTTGTAAGATTTTGATGTATTATGACTATATAATCTTCTGTGTTAATAACAGATTATAATATGTATATTTATAAGGCAGTATTTAGCCAGGTGAGATTTGCTTATGTAAATTCCACTACCTGTGTTTGAAACTGATAGTGACTCTTACTTAATTGTGCTCAAAAAAAAAAAGGATGCTGTAGCTTCAAACTTAGAGGGAATTGGGGGTGTGTGGGTTTGGAGAACTCTCTCCATGGTTATTTGTTTCCTCTTCGCTCTCTCTTGAGGATTCATACAATTAATCTGAGAACCCTAGTGTTCTTCTGATTTGGTGATATTGATATCATTTTGTTGTGTGCCCTTTTCACAGACTCAATGTGCCATTTTCCTCTGCCACACAGAACAGGGATGAATGAGGAAGAACCAAAACTTTTCTGGAAACAGAAAGAAAGGCTTTATTATATACAACAGAAAAGCAAGAGTGACAGGATTTCCATACAAGCAAAAGATTATCTTCTTTAAATGTGTAACTCATGTTTGCTCTTTATGGGTGGATTGTTAGACTGTATGTTCATCTCTCTCAAGAGGCATTTAGGACTTCAAATACAGTAATAAATTAATTTGCAAGATAGAGACAATAATGGAAGATTCTATTTCAAACCAGCAAAGGGAAACTTTTGTGGCATTTTCAAGCATGCAAAAGCATAAATGACAGCCTTATTTATTTGTGTAAATGAACCCACCAATGAAGTAAAAGACATGACTGACAGCTTTAGGAAGCGTAGCTTCTTTTTTTATCCACAAAGAGATGTGGCTTCCCGAGTGTTACTGCTAGCTTTCTTCCACGTCACTTGGGCACCCCTCTCCCCTAAGAGGCCAATCAAAACAAAGTGAGGGCAGATCAGAGATCTGCTGTATACAGTCCTTGCTTTTTCTTCGATAACTAAGGTTACTCTTGGCAACAAGGAGGTGGCAAGTTGACACCCATCATCTAAAAAGGAAACCATTAGTTTACTCAGAGGCCAATACAAAGCTACCAGATGGGAACAGTTTTCTGTCACTATCTGTCAAGGTTAGAGCACAGCTACCCAGCCTTCTGTGACATCAATTTTATGCTGAGAGGAGAGCAGTCTCAAAAAAACACTGAAGAGCCATTTACTTGTAAAGTATAAGAAATATCTGTCAGGGGCTAAAAGTGTTAAAGAAATGCTTAACTGTACGTGGAGGTGGCAGATTCTTAGGCTCAGATTACAGGAAAAACATTAGCAGTGAAAGTCCACAAGCTTTATCCTAATTTATCAGATTACTTCCTCAGAAACTCTCCTTTTGAACTGCTCTTCAACAGAAGAACAAATGTGTAGACTTCAATGCTTAATAAAGCTAAAAGCTTCTCCCTGGGGTAATTGAAATTTTTCTATCAAAGGGTAGATAGACCTGGTTGCAGCTGCAACAAAGAAGAAACATATAAAGCCAAGTGGAAAGCAGTTAGACAGCATTGGTGGTGTAGGACCATTGAACATGGTCTTGCTAATTGGAATCTATAGCACAGGACATTCAACTACATGCTGGGCAAATGACCCTGAAAGTTTCAAGTCTATCTAGTATAAAAAAAAGTTCAGAAGTAAAAATAATCATACGAATGATGGATTCTGTATCCTTGAATGGGCATAACCAACCAGAGATCTGGGTAACTGGCAAATTTCTTTTTTAAATAAGGCCCTTTGAGTCCCATATATGCATCTACTTTCACAAGCATTTCAAAACCCGTCTTCTAATAATTTCACACAGAGCTTTCAGAGAAGCAATGTTCAAAAGAATGAAAGTAATGAAACACAGCAAAGTTTTACATTTTTATTTCTGTACTTTAGGAAAATTCCTATTGAAGACAGAAGGCAGTTCAATTTGGAATTGCTTTACTGCCAACAAAAATGTGTGACTCTTGATCTAATGAAAAATTACAGAGATTGAAAAGCAGAAGTAGACTTAGGAAGGATTTCAGTTACAGCAGGATGCAGCCCTTATTGCATTTGTAGTTCAAACTGTGATCTCTAAGGAGACCTAAATTGCTCCAGAGTGTGGAATTTAGGGTATCTGAGAATTTATTTTCCCAGAGGAACAAGTATGGGTAGGTAAGACATCAAGCTTTATTGTCATGCATTTAGAAAACATTTTAGTTTAAAATAAAATGTCATTTAATGATGAAAATTCTCGATTATTAAACAATTTGTCTGGTGTATTAGAAGTTGTTCAAAATGGTTCCATAAAGTGGAACTTGTGAGTTTTTTTCAGTTTCCAGTCCTGCAAACTGATTTGGATAAGAACACTTATTTTATACAGAAAAAGCTGTAGTATTTGTGATTGTTATCAGTATGCAAGGATTCAATGGCTCAGCATCTAAACTGTCATTCTCACAGGCTCTGTAGCTTTGTGAGCACTGAAGTATTTCTGGGAAATGAAACAGCTTCAACAGTAAAAGCCAGAATTACATCTCTATGTCACAATATGCTAACATACAAGGATGTCAGAGCAAGTTACCCTGGGCATTGGAAACACTTTGCCTATGTTTGGTTGGCATTCCATGCAGGCCAAGTATGCTGCTGAAAGGCAGGGAGTCTTAGCCCTTGGCCTGGGTGCAACACTATGTTGTGTGGCTGTGTCCCGTCCCATGCAGATACTACTCCATCCAGAGCTCAGTCCAGTATCTTGACATGATGCAGCATGGACTGTGTGGTACAGACATGCTCACAGCTCAGGCAGTAAAAGAACTGCAGTCAAATTCCTGCTCCAAGTCAGCAAGAAATAGTTTTGAACTTGGATTTCCCAAATACCAGGAAATGTTATGTTAGATATGAATTAGTCTTGCAGGTTTTACATTGTTGACATCTTCTGCCATCTCTTCCATTCTTTTTTAGTGAGAAAACGCCTGTGAATGACAGAGGTGACAATTATGTATTTCCAGGTATTCCCTAGAACTGTTCTTTCTCTGTTGCCTTTCCTCATTTATCACCCATTTTATCTGGCTTCCTCTTTTACCTTATCTTTTTCATTCATCAAACTTTTCTTTCTTTCTTTCTTCATCAAAGCCTAAATTTTGAACCTTTCTTTCTCTGTTGTTTGAACCTTTCTTTCTCCTGCTGTTCTTTACTTTTTTTTATCATTTGTATCCTTGTTCGTATTTTTTTTCTTGCATATTTCATCTGTTTGCATTAATTGTCCTCAGCCCCTCCTTTTGATGGCTCTGATGTACTTGGTTTCTGACAATTCTGACAATTAGCCACTTCTTCCCCACCATCTAAAGCAGCATTTTAAATGCTGAGCAGAGGAGTTCCTTTCCAAGGTACCAATTCAGCCCATCAGGAAAAGTCCAGGGCTAGAGCTATAAGTCCCCTGAGTCAGGACAGGACACATGCGCATGCGCAGGTGTGGAAAGAGCAGGTTAAAACATCCTCAGTTTTTAGGGCTCAGATGATGAGTTTTGTGGCAACAAACCACTGGTGAAATCAGGAACTGCAGTGTCTGATATGTCAGACAGCCTACAGCTTTTGGGATCAGGGTATCAAACAACTGAAAAAAAAGGAAGCATGCCAAAGACATGGCGTCCTGAGAAACTCGTGCAGTAACACTGATTAGGTCAAAAGGGTGGTCAGGGTTTTTTTGTATTAATCAGAACTCTCTACTTTAGCACTGAAGTAGCTTCATGAGTTCCCTTTTCCATCTCAACAGACAGGCAGTCTGGGGAAATACTATGCTATTAATGGAATGGTATTTTTAGAAAGATGGAAATAAGAAAAAGGCAAGAGTCCAGATTTTATCCCACCCTCTTCAATGGCATTTGAGATACAGCTGGAACATATGTACCAGAGGAAGGTTATCTCACTTGAGAGAGCAATCACAAAAGCCACAGAAAGCATGTTTTAAATTCTTGATAGCTCATTTCACTGAAATACTATCTGTCCCATACTGCCTCATTGTATCTAACAGTAGAGCAGGGTTTGAGGTAACATATATTTATGTGGTATCAATTACTAGCTGTGTCTTGCAACATCAAAATGTGCATGTTTAATCCCTTATTCTGACTATTAGTATTTAATTTCTTCAAGTCAGTCCCTATGACTCAAGTAATAGAAAAGGTTCCCCTGATTTTTTGAGGGAGTTGAATGCAATCCAGTTTGGGAGAACAATTGATGCTGAGATCCTGACATTGACATATCAACATTCTTAGTATTTTGTCTGTAAAATGCTGTCTTCACCCCTAGTGCACTGAGATTATCTTTATTTATCTGCAGTTTCTTTATATATATACATGCTAACAATATACACAAATACATATATATGTAATTTTTATAGATATATGTATCTGTTGCTCTACAGGTGGGACTTTTCAGAGGAACTGACAGTATGTTTATAAAGAATATTTTACATATTTTTCTAACAACAAATTAGCAGAAAACTTGCTTCTCAACTCTCTCCTTTCTTGCAGAGCACTGATTAAGCCAACTACTTAAAGTCATTCTTATATCCTCGCCATTCAGATACTAAATAAAATACCTGCCTAGGTACTTTGATGTATTGGGGCCTTCAAAATGTAAAGTGTGGCAAGACAGCAACCTGGTTTTGGAACTCAACAGCAGAGTACCTTAAGCTGATATCTGATCTCTTTTTGAAACAAATTATTTTGTGCTTGAGATTATATCAGGTAATCAGGTAATAGGGACAGAAATAAGTTTTTCAGTTTGCTTAGAGTTTCACACATATACATTGGTAACTGCTTCCTACCTGTGAGCTCCCTCCTTGCTCTTAAATACTGCTTTTCTTCATTTGGATTGATGTGCATCCCCCTGCTACTCCAGATACACCTTTGTTTAAGTGTTCCTGTTCATTTTTTTCATGTCCTGTGGCACTAAATTCCTATATCTCGGGTGATGTATTTATGATAGGAACATGCTCACTGTCCACTGTCTCGCAAATCTTGCTCAGGACTTCATTGCTTTTTTTTTAGAGTAGGCTCTGACTTTAAGAAATTAAATACTACTACTCAGAACAAGGAATTAAACACACACATTTTGATGTTTGCAAGAAGTAGCTATTAATCCGTATCACATAAATCTATATTATCTGAAACCCTGCCCCGGTCCAGTTCAACACTAGAAGTGCAGGTATCTCTTTACACGACACTAACCCTAAAAATTGTCCGAGGTGTCAAGTCAAAACAAAGGTAGTCTAGACTTGTCCGAGGATCAAACAAGGACCAAAATTAGATCAGTAATAGAGAAAAAAAGTAGTACTTTACCCGATTTCCTTTGAAAGTATTCAGAAGACAAATTATTCATTTGGCTTTGTGTGGGTAACAACAGTGATAGGAAGGCTATAACTCTTAACACTTGGAGATTAGAACTTCCAGGTTTAGATATCTAAAGCTAATACTATGTCAGGCCTTTCCACAAAATTACTTTATCATGACATCACACTACCACAGAAGTCCCTCTCTGGTGCTCAGTGCATTTCAACACCTGGCATGGAACAAAGTCAAGCACAAGGCTATTTTTGATCAGCTGCATCCATACGACCATACGGAAGAGGGCAGATGAAAAGTGATAATGAAAATTACCAAACCAAGCCAACTCCATGAAAAGTTGTAATGTGAATGGATGAGCTGCAGATTACTGCATAAAGTCCATTAAACAGCAGTGTTCTCATTTAAGTTCATTAAAATTTCAGTGAAATGATTTTGCAGTTTCTTTGCATTGTGCCAGAATGAACACTGTGTTTACAGCAGGCACTGCCTAGTGCTTCTCTTTGCTTTTAGAATGACATCAAACTTTTGCTTTTATTTTGCTTACTTTCCTGTGCTGCTACTGACAAAAATAGAGAGACCAGCCAAGCAATGGCAAGCCAGAAGTTCATCCAGTGTGAAAAAAACAAGGTTTGTATGTTGTCATTTAGTGTGAAATTACTTTCACATAGTGGTCTGTTGCCTGGATGTATATTTTTATTTTGCTGAGCATGCACATTATCTTGCGGACTTCAAACAAATGAAAGCTGAATCATATTACTCATCATTACTTCTGCATAAATACAGACTGTAGTCAAACCCCATTTTCTTTTAATATCGGTTCTTGATGCTTTCTTTATATAATTTAATTATCTCAGTGACTTTTTATTTTTTAGATTGCAGTAACAGGAAGTAGTGTAATAGAAAACATCTACTGCATTCTGTGGATTATTAACGCTTTTTATCCTTCTATACACAGCAGGTTTTTACCCCTACAATTGAGAAACATTTTAAGTTCATTGTGTATAGACACATACAGATAAATGTGAGTGCTCTCAGCTGTAATACACAAAAAATAAAACTAGCTCCCAAATTTTTTCCTTTCAGGGTAGGTGTAGAGAGCTACAAAAGTTAATTAACAGTAACAGGAACACCTATGATTTCTTCTTCAGTTCCTCAGGGATTGGTACTGGGACTGGTGCTGTTTAACATCTTTGTCGGTGACATGGACTAAACATACCCTCAGCCAGTTTGGGAATGACACCAAGATGCGTGGTGAGGTCGACATGCTGCCGGGAAGGGATGCCATCCAGAGGGACTTGGACAGGCTTGAGAGGTAGGCCCGTGTGAACCTAATGAAATTCAAAAGACCAAGTGTAAGTTCCTGCACCTGGGTCGGGGCAATCCCAAGCACAAATACAGGCTGGGCAGAGTATGGATTGAGAGCAGTCCTGAAGAGAAAGACTTGGGGGTGCTGGTTGATGAAAAGCTCAACATGAACCATTGGTGTGTGAGTGCAGCCCAGAAAGCCACAACCGTATCCTGGGCTTCATCAAAAGAAGTGTGGCCAGCAGGTCAAGTGAGGGGATTCTGCCCCTCTGCTCTCATGAGACCTCATCTGGAGTACTGTGTCTAGCTCTGGAGCACCCAACACAAGAAGAACATAGACCTGTTGGATTGGGTCCAGAGGAGGGACATGAAGATGATCAGAGGGTTGCAGTCTCTCTCCTATGAGAACAAGCTGAGAGTTGTGGCTGTTCAGTCTGTAGAAGAGAAGGCTCCAAGGAGACCTTATTGTGGCCTGCTGGTATCTGAAGGGGGCCTAAAGGAAAGCTGGGAAGGGATTTTTTACAAGGGCTTGTAGTGGTAGGATGAGGGGTAATGGCTTCAAGGAGGAAGAGGGTAGATTTTGATGAGAAATTAGGAAGGAGTTCTTCTCTGTGAGGGTGGTGAGACACTGGAACAGGTTGTCCAGAGAGGTTGTGGATGCCCCCTCCCTGGGAGTGCTCAAGGCCAGGTTGGACAGGGCTTTTAGCAACCTACTCTAGTGGGAGGTGTCCTTGCCCATGGCAGGGGTTTGGAACTGGATGATCTTTAAGGTCCCTTCCAATCCAAACCATTCTATGATTCTGATTCTTTCTCTGATTTCATTTCCAGGGAGGGGGTTTCAAACTGCACTGCACAAAAATGTTTTTACATATGCTCACTTAGCAACACCTTCTGTGGATCCTATTTTCTGAAGCGGTGTCTGCTTAGAGTACTTGTAGCTGTATGGCCCACTCAGTTCAGCTACCCTCCAGACAAATATCCTGTCATTTGTAAAGGTCAGGAATGTGTTTGCGAAAGGCTGACAGAAATTGGTAGATATTCTTCTTCAGCTCATTATTCAAATGGTGCAAAAATCACAGTGAAGTACAAAGTAAAACAAACTTATCTTCAGGAGTTTTCTTTTGATTTTTACAAGCCACTGGCCATTTATAGTGGCAGCCCAACAGGATGATCTATGTTGGAATTACGTGTGTTACTGCCAGTGTTGTGCCACATAATACTTGGTCACCTGCTCTACTTGCACAAGTCCATTGGAGCTGCTTTTACGTGCCTTACAAACTTCCTTCCGTTACTCGTTTTACCCAAGTACAATATGTGGAACAAAGGAAACACGCGTAAACGCGGAAACCCCTTACGCTTGGAAGCATGTAATTTTTCAAAATAACTTCTCCAAGACTTTTTCTGAGTTGTAATGTAGTTTTGTCATTTGGTGAGACATGAGGCAAATATGATCTTATCTCATAACATCCTTCATCTGTGTTGCTCGTCTCCACTGAGGATTCAGGATGCACAGTAATTTACAGAGGGTCTAAGTGCTGCCAGTTGCCTAAGCTTCTGCTAAGATTGTGGATGGACATCTCTCCTAGGTATCTGCCTTCTACCAAAACTTCAGAATGAGCAACTGAACTGAAGAGTTTTTTACTCACAGGCAAAGCAAGATTAATTTATTATTATTATTATTTTACGGCACAAGTTGCTGAGTGTCAGCATTGAACTTCACTGAATGGAATGCAAGACCCAGGTTCTTACACTCTGCATTTATAAGTAAAGGCAGAAGTCTGAATTTCATTGACCGTGATTTTTGCCTAGTTATTTTTTACAAAATATGCTGATAAAGTATGCTTCTGGGTTTTTAGTTATCTGAAGGGTAGGCAACATGGTCACTAAAACACAGCAGTACCCCTTCTTTTAGTATCAGCAAAGGCACTAAAGTTAATTTGCAGACAAGTAATTGATTAGTTTAAAACTACAACAAATTTTAAAAAATAAGGTATCAGCCTACTAGCAGTTTAAGAGGGATATCAATTTGTGCATCTTTTCAGAATCTTAGCTAAAAAGATCACTGTTCTGAGGAGTTATGTTTTTCATTTCATAGTTGTCTCACTCTTGCCCAAGGCACTGAAAGTGGCTAAACATTCCTGCTTTTGGGCAAGATGAACATTTAACAGAGCCTGATTGCAGAATGCCCAAGAATGACAATTCCATTCTGACCTTCATTTACACAGACGGTAAGATTTCTGTTAACTCCGTTTTGTACGAACCGGAGCATATCCAGTCTTGATTTTAAAATTGCTACTGATAGGAATCTAAAGAGGTCTTTATAAGTTTTCCTCCTACCTGGGCACTTGCAGCCCAAAAATCATTCATTTGAAACATTAAAACCCTGCTCTGATACTGTTGCACTGTGAGTTATATTTTCAGTCTTTGGTTTTGTGGGTTTTTTTCCTGAAACCTTTCTGGTTTGTCCACATACTTGTTGAATTTTAGACAATGGCATTTGGGAGGGGGATGGGGGGTTGGTTGTTTATTTGTTGGAATCAATACTTTCAAAGTCTCCTATAAGAAAAATATGTTTATATTGCTCATGATATATCACAATCATAAATGCTTTTTCCATCCTGAAAGTAGGTAGGTTCTATTAATTTCCATTATTTCATTTTGAAAGGCTGTTCTAGAAACTTCAACCTCCCATTTTTAACTCTAATTTATTAATGGTCATCCTATAGCTATTTGGGAGTCTTTTTGATAGTCATGTTTTCTGTCTTTTATAGCCTTAGTCTCCCATTAACCGTTATCCTTTCTGTGCGCCTCAGGGGAGATGGCAATCCTGATCCTTCAGTGTTTTAATTCCTCACCCTTTATTTTGCTCACTTAAATTAGCAAACCCTTTTTCTGCTTTCTCCAGCTAAGGGCCCCAAAGATATAGAATCCTGCTATTTCTTGCTCACGTCCTTTTGGCATGATGAAGCTTGCTCTCCCTTCTGCATTGCTGAACAGTTTCAGAAGGCAGAGTGGTGCAACTAGACTTACTCATAGCATCTCCCTCACCAGAACTGCTCTATGAAATGTAGGTGGCAGTTTCACCGTGGGTGTTGCAAAACGAAAGCAAAAAAAAAAAAGATAATGACCTTGCACAGTCTTGTAAAAAAAGTTGTAAGTAGCTACTATCAGAAGATGACTCTCGAGTTCTGGCAGCGAGAAAGGATCCTCCCTTTTCTTATTTCTGTAAATACTTAAAAGTATTTTAATGTAGTAGTTACTTCTAAGTTACATGAAGTGAAAACTAGACTTAGAACAATCCTCATCAGTCCGGCTGATGTGCTCCAAACTATTATGGCCCACAACTTAATATATAACCCTCTTCTAGCCCCACTTTCATCTAGGTATAGCAATCTGCCTCTATGTTAATCTGTAAACAGCCCCAGCACTTTAACTACCATCATGTGCATACTTTCCAGAAAAACAAATTTATCAGGCAAAGTCAGATGCAGATTGCATTGGCTCAAGCCAGTTCTCCTTATCATTATTGACCAGAACTGTCCTGTTTTGCAGACGTGGACACCCAGACACCTTGTCAAAGTTCTGTAAGTTTTTGGTTTGGTTTTTTTTTTTTTTTGCCTGTGCCATATTTTTACTCCTGAGGCCAAGCAGCTCGTATTTGGGTTTGCGTTTTTTTTTTTATTAACCCCAAAGATGTATTTTTAGGAGTTGACATTGAGAATTGTGTCTTGGGAGCTGAATAAATGAACTTCAGGCTATTCAGTCTTGGGGCAATGAAAATTTTTGGCATAGGTTTGTAGCACAACTGTTTGCTTTGTATTATCAAGTATTATTGCTTTTTTTTCTAAAAACTACCTTGTAGCCAAACAAAGACATGAGTTAGTGAGTGGAAAAAACGTGGTGCTCTCTGAAATGAGCAGAGCATATTGGTTGGGGCTTTTTTTTTTTTCCAATTAATTTGTGTCTCTTTTCCCTTCATTTCCCACAATGATTCAAGGCTTTACTCTCCACAGAGCCTGTAGTTTCAGCTACACCTATGACCTTCATTCAGTTCATCCCCAACAGAACCCTCCCAGCTCACCCCCAAACCCTCAAATCACTCACCGGACAACACAAGCATGGAGTATAAATGGTCAGAGTAGCCTGCTAACCATCTGGCATGCAGGCAAGCAAACAAAGCAGATCATGTTGAACCCTTATCTTTCCATCATTTGTGGCACATTTGAGCCTCCTTACCCGGTGGCCAGCTTTGTCACAGCTTTTAGGCCTGTATTATCTGAAATCCTCACCTCTCTGACAGTGTTAGAACTGGCATAAAAACCTACAGTGGGAGATTAACATGGAGAAGCTAAAAATGAAAACATTTGATGGGCATCGTACCATCATGTACTCCTTTTCATTTTGGGCCAACAGGAAAGATCAGCAGAAAGGACGTTTGAAAGTACTGTTATTTAAAGCTACTGAAAAAAAATATATGCATTTGGCAAAGATAGAGGCCCTTCGTCAAGCTCTGCATGACTAAGCTGATATGAACACTGAGCTCATAGCAAAATTTGGGTCCGATTGTGTTGTCAGAGTCATCGAATAGCAAAGTCATTTTATATTTATTTTTTTTTTCTCTACACGCAGGAAGGACGGGCCCAGTCTGCAGCCGGTCGATTCCCCTTCACGTCAGCGTAGCGGACGCCCCCCCCTCATCGGGCCAAGCCCGTGCGGAGGGGGCCGCTCGGCGCCAGGTGTAGGACCAGCGCAGGAGGCGGAGGTGCTCCCCGCCCCTGGGGCCAGGCCGCAGCAGCAGCCTAGACAAAGGCTGCCGAGCAAAGAGGTGATGAAAGCAGGGTGCATGGGTGGATGACGGGCACCATCTTGATTGCACCGGGCGGCGAGCCAAGCCGCCTGGGGCGGCTCGGGAGCGGAAGGTGTCCCCTAAGGCCCGGCCTTTTAAATTCATTTACAAAAAAAAGCCCAAACCCCGCATGCCATCCCCTCCCCACAGGCATGATTTGGCCCTCATTATATGTCTCTTCCTGTCTGTCCCCAGTCCTTGAACTGGTAATATGGAAGAATACCTACTTTGCCTTGGTCTTT
>JAAGNO010001030.1:3300-14557 GCA_033439905.1 Ceryle rudis
GCTATTTTTTTGGTTTGTTTGTTTGGTTGGTTTTTTTCTTTGTGGTTTGGGGTTTTTTTTGTGCTCGGAGGTTTGTTTGTTTGCTTGCTTTTATTTTGTGTGTGTTTGTTTGCTTGTTTTTTGTTTGTTTTGTTCTGTTGTTGTTTTTTAAGACTGCATATGCACACTTTTTTTACCTACTCTTTCCAAGTATTCCTGATTCAGCTGAAGCTATAGTCCTGAAATATCCTCAGGGCAGTTGTCAGCATATGGCAAATAGTGGTTTTCCTTACCTGCAGCAGATCCTGTCATTGGAATTTCAATCAAGACCATTCATGGTTATTAAAGCACTTAGGTAAAGCAAAAATATATATAAAACTACAGGTGCCAATAATTTTAATTTAAATTTATGGATGACTAAAAATCCAAGGGCAGTCTGTAACTGAGTAAAAGAATTACTGAATCTGAGACATGAAAACAGTGACAGGTTACTGGAATATGAAGTGTTTTTATTGGAAATGATACACTGTATATGTTTGCCTATGCCTATTTATAACATGAAACATGACCCAAGCACATTTTTCCAGTGCAACATGTTAAGTGCTGCATGGGTTTTGAATATATATATGTAACAGTGAAATAAATTCAAAAGCTGCTATTATGAACTGACCCATTTTTCTCTCTACCCTTAGGAGACAATAATGATCATTACTAAATAGGTTTGTGTAACAGGTTTTGAAACAGAGTTGGAAAGCAAATGTTTTGCATATGGCGCTGAGCAATTTCTGTAATACTGAAAGTGCATTTCTGTAGTACTCCAAGGTATTTTTGTCACAGTTTGATGCAGAAGACAGCATCTGATCAAAACTTCTGCTAGATTTATGCCTTAGTACATTTCTGAAGCATTCACTAGAGAAATGGGAGCCCTTCTGTTCTTGTCTGTGACCATTTTACCACTCAAAGGTTATGGGAAAGAACATTAAAAAGGGGTAAAGAGCAACAGAATATGCAATGAAATCAAAAGAATTTCTCAGTGTAGCTGATTAAGGACAGCATCAGGCAGAAAGTTAAGTAAACATACAGTCATAGAAAAAAAATCCTACACTGTGAGGAAAGACTCCTTTGGTTCTTCTTTTAAGAGATGCTGGATGGCAAATCTAATTCTCACAAGAAGTTTGTTGCAAACTTTGTACTCAACATTTGGAGCTTATCTGTCAAGCAGAAAGTATAACCACATGCAGCATAAGAGAAACATTTCAGCTTGTATGACAAATGTCACTTGAAAATGGGCTTTGCTTTTAATTTAGAACATTGTAAACACATCAGGAGAAACTAGTTTTGATCATTTGCCAAATATTGCACAAGTATTTAGACTAATAAATAGCCTTCTATAACAGGAAGTGTACTGTATATTTTATGTGTTCCCACAATTTTTAAGAGAAAGTCTCATCCCTTCTGTTTCACAGATGTTTCTAGAGAAAAAGCAAACTAGATAAAATAGCATATATTACTATCAAAAAAAGTATTTCAGTCATCAGCTAAAGATTTGGGAACATTAAGAGTTCATCATAAATAAGAGTACATTTTAATTAGAGGTTTTTGCTCCCTGATTAGTCTTTCAGACTCCAGGTTAAAGTCATGCCTTACTGAATAAAATATGATGTATAGTTAAGAAAATAATCATAGGGTCTATCATCTCATTACTTTCATTGTGTAAATTACAAAGTAAGGCACATTACAGCTGTTAGGAAAACCAACTGGTCTAGTTTTGCCATTATTACAGCATGTGGATTAGACCTACGAATGTACAATGTACCAAATATTCCATCTCATGCTGGTGTTACCAAGGCTATGATATGCATGGAGATCTAAGGGCTTTGTCTGGTAAACTTTGTGCTGCACTCTCCCTTTTGTATCCAAAATGTCACAGGTAAGAAACAAGCCGAAACAACCTCTACACCTTTTAGGCATGGCAAAAGCTCTTTTACTTATGTTCCCTTGCATCTGGTTTGAAAAGCTAATAGTATGGAACAAGCAAAAATAGTTCCAAATGTGGGAAGACCATTTCTATTTCTAACCTTCCAAACAAACTGCATACTGGGAGGTGGTACATGTTAGATCAAGGAATGCATGGTTACCTTAATTTGGGTTTTCACAGGAGAAAGATGTTCTGTGGTTAACAGAGGTAACTTCAACTAAATTCTGAAAAAAAAAAAAAAGAAAATGGTGTGACTTTGGGGAAGGTACAGGACTGTATGCAGACTGCTCAGCAAGTTCTTGGAATGAGTTAGTAATAATGTTTTGATGCAGACAGAGAAGTATGCAAATAGTGAAAGAGTCTTTAAAGTTGGAATCTAACCAATGAGTTTGAGAATGTTGATAGTGCAACGTAGAATGGATCAGTGTGACCATGACATGAGAGCTGATCACTTTTAAAAAGAGTTGGAACAATGTAAAATTAAATCAGTAGACTGAAAAAATGTAGAAACTTGGAACACAAGTCAAAGAAGTAGAAGGCTTAGGAGTACCAGCAAAGAAGTGATACGAAAGTATGAGATTGGGAATGTAGGAAGAGAGCAATTTACTTAATGATGGGTTTCACTGGAACTTAGCATAAACAAAACCTACAGAACGTGGAAACTAGGTTTAGTTATGTAAGCACATACAAAGGTCTGAGGTAGAAATGAGCTAGCTACATCAACAGGAATGAAAGGCATTTATGCACATCAACACTATAAGACAGAGGAGAGAATTGCTGCTCTGCTACAGGGGAGAAAGGAGGAAATAATGATAGAGAGTGCAGACAAAATTTACAGGTTTCCTATTTTTGGATTAGCAGTCTGTAACAAAGTTAATGCAAACATGTGGCCAACACAATATCTGTACAGGACAGCATAAGAATATGTCTGTTAGCTGGATGCCTTTGAATTGGCAAATACCAAAGAACTTCAACTTCAGATTCTTACAAATCCAATATAAGGATTTTTGAGATTCTTGCTTAAATGGTCATCTGAAGCTATCTCAGATATTGCAGTAGCTGTTCTTGAGAAATGGGGTGATGCTCAGGGGAAAAAAAAAAAAAAAAAGGAAGAAAAAATGGGAAGTGAACTGAAAAAATATGGATCAGTCTATTTGTAAACACCTGAAAATTAGTGAGGAAACCGGTGAGAACAAATGGGAGTTCATTATGAATGCACTAAGCTGTCTTAGCCTTCCACAGGGGAACAGGCTGAGGGCTGGGGAAGAATTGACTACTGCAAGGGTCTTCTGTCTCACATGACAGATGAACAGTAGGTTAGGGAAGTGTGATTAAGGTGAAGTTGCTAAAATGGGGATGCAAAAGCAGTGGCATGACAGTACTTCGCAGTGAGTCAACAGTTTTTCAATGCTAAATGAAAACTAGATCAAGTGGGATTTAGCAGTAGCCCATGCCTAGCTTAATTTGATAAATATTTCCATTAAAACTATGAAACCATAATAATGTGTTTATTAAATTTGCAGACAATTGGGAGTTGGAAGAGACTGTATGTAAAGTGGAAAGACAAGTTTAAGTTTCAAAATGATGTTAGCAAAATTGAAGAAAGGATATTCAAGTGAATGGGTGACACTCAAAAGTAAATGCGAGATACTATATTCAGACAAGAATGTTCAAACACACAATTACACAACGAGTACTGTCTGGCTCATGACAGGACTCCATAGGGGTGCCCTGTGTCTTGTAATGTTTTACCAGTTCATCATGGGTTAATAAGATCAGGGGGAAAAAAAAAAAAGAAAAAGAAAAGAAAAGCATATTGGGACAGATAAACAGGAGAACAGCTTACAAGGTGTAGATTACTAAGGCTTTGGGTGTTTTCAGTTTCAGACACTACTTTGCAAGAAGGACATGAAGCAAAATCCAACCAATGGCAGGGAATCTAGCATAAGGTCATGAAAGGGAGCTTACCAAATGCTGGACCTAGAAGAAAGACTAGCAAAACTTATGTTAAATAACCTAAAAAAACCCAACAACAACAACAAAAAAACCCAAAATGGAATAATACAGATCAGAATATTTATGTACATAAAATGTTGCTGCAAAGAATAAGGTAATTACTTATTGTCTATTCAAGAGGGATAAGATGAGAAATCAGAGGCTTCAATAAAAAGCAAGAAAAATTTGAACTGGACATTGAGGAAAACCCACTGAAAGGGTTGAAAAACACTGGACCAGATCACTTGAGAAGGCTGTGAAGTCTCCTCTGCTGGAAACTTTTGAGAGCAACTTAGATAAGGATCTGTCAGAATGTTATTTTTTGGTGAAAGTAGATATTTGGTCTGCTCCCTGAAGATACTTCAGCCCTGCCTTTGTGCAGTTCTGTAATCTGTCTTGGCTCTAGTTATCTCCTTAACAAACTGTCTCTTCTTCAGAAATCATAATGTATAAAAATTGTATTGCAATGTTTGCAATGTACTTGGGAATAGAAGAATCCATGTTTAGATAACCATCAAGGAATTGATGAGCTTAACTATAGCTATACAAAGTGTGTGTCTTAGGTACACATGCTCAGCTGTATTTGGGTTTACCATTGCCAGCAATATCATAGAATCATAGAATACCTGAAGTTGGAAGGGATGCATAAAGTGTCCAACTCCCTGCTCCTCACAGGACTATGAAAACTAAATCATGTGACTAAAATATACATAGTAGTGGATATGCTGCAGGAGTCACGCTTACATAGCATAAGGAATCATACTCCCAGTCCTTAATAAGAGGGGGCAAAATGGTTGTATTATTTCCAGTCCGGCTTTCATTACATGCTAGTGTTTTAGTCCTCATCTCCATTTCATCAAATCTTTTATTTAATGCAGATTAACATTACTGGTACAAATACAAGCTTACAGACTGAAGTCTAATATAATTGGCTGACATGTTTTCTTTTTATAACATGTGAAAAATGCATATTTAGCTGTTACAATTTGCTCTGGATCTGACTTCAGCCACTATTGAAAATGTATTGTTCCCTAATAATACATAAAATGTCAGGCAGTGGTTTAGCTACCTCTGCTCCCTGAGTGCTTTTTGAATTATGGTTCTATATAAGAAATATGTGTCTATTATAATCACATTTTCTGAAGGGATTATTTCACTTATAAATTATATTGTCTTCTGAAGTTTCTATCACATCTTGACCTGTATCTGATTCCTACCTAATTAAATACCTTATCACTTTATCAATTCCTTTTTTAAATGTTAGATTACTACTGCTATTATTTTATTGCATAGCAATAAGAACTATGTCGGTAAGAAGATCCAGTTACTTCTTGAAAAAAATTTAGCTCATTGGATCAAAATTTTCACTCAGATCGAACTAGGAACTTGATTTAGTTTAAAAGTGCAGATAAAAACTGTTATATTTCACATTTAGAATGTGAAAAAAAACTGTACAGTCCAATACAATTGGTTTTGAAACTTATTAGTTAGGCTGTAGTAGTACAAAATGTATGAACTGCTTTTGGAAAATGGAATTTTTAAGAAAAGGAATTTGCAATTCCTTTGACTAGACATTATTTTTTTCTGAGACTTTTCCTTACTTTGATTTCAGACAATGAATCACAGTCAATAGAACTGGAAAAAATCCAGTAACCATTAATACAAAAGAACATATTCTTCACTATTTTTCCAGGCTAATCTAAAAACTACCAAATTACTGGATTTTCCATTCATACTGTTCATCACTTGTTCTCATTAAGATGAAACATTTTTCCTGATCCAGTCCCGAATACAAGTTTTCTTCTTCTAATTGTACCATGTACTACTGTAAACATAGATCCGTCTAGATTCTGTATCTTTCCTTGTCACTTCTACATTTGTCACCCTTTTTCAGTTACCTTACCTTTTAAGGAGCATGGCTTTTGTAGAGTGAGAATTTGAAATTTTCTGAAAATAAGACCTTTCTATGTAATCAGATTAAAGCGTATAAAATCCATAGTAATTTTCAAATGCAGGGGATTGAAATTGAGCTATGCCTTTCTAATAACATGGTTACTGAGAAAATACATCTAATTTAGCAGAAAGGCAGAGGAGGCAGAAGAAATATTCAGAATTTGTATGAAAATGATACACAAAAACCCAAGGAAACTTCCCCCCCCCCCCGGGATAAAATAAAGTGAAATCCTAACTTAACAAATGTAGTTAAAAGGCATAGAGCCATTGTGTTCAGTGGTACTAGAATATTACTGTGTTTATCTTGAAATATATTCAATACTTTTAAAGTTGGTTTCATCTGAAGACACATTGAAGGTCTTCTACAATTTTGTCAAAGACATAAATGAACAAAAATATTATTTTGTATGAATTGTCCAACAATAATCCAATTTCAGTTGCCTGCTTTAATTATAACTCAAAATTATTACATTTACAGTGTTCTGTAGGAAAAATTTCCAATGTATGTAGAAACTGAATAGATATTTTCTGTTTAGACAAATAAAATATAGGGTTGGGTTTTCTTTGTTTTGTTTTGTTGGTTGGTTGGGTTTTTTTTTTTTCTCTGCTACCACACTGCTCGGGTCAATGACGTCTCCACTTTTATCCAGCATTACTTTTTTCCTGGAAGTTCTAGTATAAGTCCCAAAGAAAATTTAGTCCTTTGGCTGCAACAGTCCAACTCCAACCGGCGTTTTCCATCCACGGTGATAGCAGAAAGGAACTGTAAAACTCAACAACTATCAACAATTATCAATTACAACAACCAACAATCAACATTAGCAATTAACAATTTATTAACATTATTTTTACAAAACTGGGGAGATCCCAGTCCAAGACCAAGGTCTATGGCTGGGAAGGATTAGAGGGTGCGGGGAGGTTAGAGGTGGTAGGTTCAGTATTTTCAGGGGATGAGGGTGACCATCTACACAAATGACTACATACTTCATGCAAGCGATTGCAAGGCCAGAACAAATACACACCAAAACCTGCAAAAATAATAATGAGGACAGCAAACATGGTAAAGTAGGCATGTACGACACCTTCTAGGATTTCATCTTCTTTTTGCATGGCGCCCAGGATGTCTTTTTTCAATGCCTTTATGTCACTTCTTAAAATCTGTAAGCTGCTCGTGGTGGTTCTGTGGAGTTGAGATCTGCTGTGCTGAAGTCCAATGTGCTGGGGTGCGTCATGCTGGCTCGGCCTGCGCTGGTCTGGCCACACAGAAGGAAAAAGGATGTCCACGCCTTCATGCCATCAACGTGCCTGTGCAGCTCTGGTTTTTTTCTGCCTCATAGATAGTGATAGTTTTTAAGCTAGCTATGCAAAAACAAACTATAAAACATAATAGGGAATCTGTAAAATAGCGTTTGCTTATACAATCCTTACCACTGATGGTTTTGGTTGGTACACTGCATGAATGTGTTTAACACCTTCCAGGGATAAAGTGGTTACAAACTGCATCTTGGCTACTACATGTTAGATAAAATGGGTAGAACATGGAATGATACAAGGCAAAAAAATTAATGTTGCTAAACCACACAAACCAAAAAAGACGATACATTTGATGGTTGGGCCACCTGGAAGCCATGAAAACATATCAACTTCCCAGCCTTTCCAGATCTGGACTGGGACATGAGTTATCTTCTGGATTTCTTGGGTAATATCCTTTAAAACTTTCCCATTATCATCACTTTTCAAACAACAATAGGAATCATTAAGCTTCCCACAGACTCCTCCCTCTTCTGCCAGCAGGTAATTGAGAACCCTCCGATGTTACAATGTTTCTGTCTGCATTTGTGTAGCTTGGTCTGCTAAGAGGTCAAGGGCGGCAGCTGTCTGGTTGGTAATAATTTCTAACACGGCCTGTAGTCATATAACGTGATTAAGATTATAAATCGGTTCTCAAGCACCACTGATTGCTTCATAGGGGTTCCATGTGGCTGGCCTATAATATTCTATGATACGCTGAGGGGTCCACTCGTCTTTCCCCCATGACTGGGAGCTTTTGCCCACCATGCTTGTGTCTATGGAATGTTTTTCACAGTGTAAATCATCATACACTTTAACTCCAAGTTCATTACCCACTACATTCGGGAATAAGAAAAATAAAGGATGAATCACCCCAATGTAACATATTCCAGTCCAGTTGGCAGGTAACCATCGATAAGCAGTATGCCCACAAATCCAGTAATGGCCTCTTAATGCTCTAGTTCCATTAGCAAAAGGGCCATTCCAATGTTCTTCATCTGTAGGGTCCTGATAATATGATGTGTCACGTGGTCCCAAGGGTCCCCCCAAGATGGTGGGCTTTCCACCTTTATCACAATAGTCACATAGCCATGCTTCCCCATTTTCTTTCCGTTTGCAATTACAAGCAAAGTCTGTATCTGTTTGATTGGAACTAGCCCAAAATTTCCTGAATTGAGTGTGAGAGCCATTCTGGAGTTGCCACTGCCATTGATATACACATATGATGTGGTTAGGACTGGTGGTGTTAGCACAGCGGCAACTCAAAAACAAGGCATCAAAAAACTTGTCCTGTCCCACAGCTTTACATCTTTCCCCTGCTGGTTTTTCGTAAGAGCATTTGACCCAACCATTATTGGAAAGTTTTACATGGGTCTGATTCCATCTTCCTGCATACTTAGAACAATCACAGGGGTGACAGTATGGATCCCAGCAATCATAACCAGGAGACAAGGTCCATTCACAATTACTTCATCCCACAAAATGTCCATGGGGATCAGTTCTATTCAAACAGTATATGCCTTTTTCAGGATAACAAATGGACCAGGGGGAGGCATCCTCTTCCCAGAATGCTGTACCATTTCTCACATCACTTAACTTGCTTATCCACCACTTAGAAGCAACTGGCTTGGCTACCCATAGTCCCTTTCCCGTTCTCAGATGCAAGGGATCATCTTCTAGGGGGTGCTTTTCAAGGAGGGTATGGCACTGGTCACAGGCAAAAATACAGGTTTTGCACTGTTCTTGGTTAACAGGCCAGCCTCGGGCATGGGCTTCACAATGTAAATCTCTGATTCCTGAATGTCCCCTTTTTACATGCAGCCACTCCAAAAGCCTCTCCCAGTCTTCTGCTATGGGGTGTTTTGCAAAGGTGCCAAGCGGGCCAATTCATCTGCTTTGTTATTCCATTGGCTCGTGGGGGACATGTCATCCCGATGAGCAGCTACCCATAGGGCAGCAAATGAACCTTTTCCTGCAATGGTTAAAATTTCCTGCCACTTATCTTTCTGCCAAATGGGAATGCGGTTCACTTCCCATTCATTTTGTTCCCAAAAGGGGAGCCACTCGGTGCATCCCTTGAAGACAGCATAAAAGTCAGTGTAGATATGTAGTAGTAGTAGTAGAGAGAAAGTTTGAGATTCATGCTGAAAAACACTCCACACTGCTACTAATTCCCCCACTTGTGCACTACCTTCACCCTCAGTAATTATTTCCTGATCATTATCAAGTCGCAAAGCGACTGCCCGGTATTTCCACACTTTTCCCTCTCGTTTAGCAGATGTGTCAGTGAACCAGGCATTTTCTAACTGCCCAGTAAACGGGGGGGCTACCTGTACAACTGGAGGGAGGTTTATCTCGGTAGCCTCACCCTCCGGCTCTTCCTGGATAGACAACATTACAGGAGTCCCTTCGGTCACTTAAAAAATTTCTCAGTAGTGCTCAATGTGGGCGTACCATTTCCTTACAGATGCTCGCTGGGCCACCCCGTCAGGGGGTGGGGTCCCCGACAATACTGATTTAAGTACCTTAAATGGGCCTCTAAGTACCAGTGGTTGCTGCCGAATTGTTCTTTCGGCTTCGCTCAGTGCTATGCTTACCACAAACCAACCTTTCTCCCAGGGGGTATATCTCTTCTCAGCATCTTTAAAGCTGCGAGAGTAAAAACTAATCGGCCGAACCGGTCCTTGTGGCCCTTTTTGCCACAAGTGCACAAGACATGCCACTTGATGCAAAACCCCACTCACTGTAAACTGGGTCGGAAGGGTGAATTGGACCCAGGGCTTGGTATGCCGTGGCTTCAAAATTTAACAATTTTAGAGCTTCATCACGTACTTCAGTCCTTTGCCACTGTGCCCCCTTCCTCAGTAAATCATAGAGGGGTCTTGCTATGATAGAAAAATCGGGTATATGCTTTCGCCAAAACACCAGTAACCCCAAAACATGCTGTAGCTCCTTTTTCGATTCTGGTTTTGTAATCTGTTCCAGAGTAGTCAGGGTTTCTGGGGGAATACAAGTTTTACCTCCTCTCCACCAGATGCCCAAAAACTTCCTGTGAGGGGAGCTGTATTTTTTCTGGTGGAATTTGCAAACCTGTATTTTCCAAGTGAGAGATTATGCACTCCTGGGTGGTTTGCATACCTTCCACTTGATCCCCAGCAATTAGCAGATCATCAATATATTGATACACCTTCACCCCGCCCTCTCTGGGAATCCGCTCGAGCTCCTGTGTTAGAGCATGATGTGCTAAAATGGGAGAGTGTTTGTACCCTTGGGGAAGGCGTGTGGAGGCGTATTGTTGTCCTTCCCATATAAAAGCAAGTTGATCTCTGTCTTCTACCTGCAATGGGGCCATGAAAAACTTATCTTTAACATCGATAGTAGCCATGACAGGGTGTGCCTCCTCTTGTATCAGGGCAATGAGTTCAGCAATGCTTGGCATGGCAGTGTTTGCATTTAACCTGCGATAGTCTTTGTCAGCCTCCACGTCCCGTTTGGTTTCTTCCCTGTCCAGACAGGGGAGTTAAAAGGGGAATGACTGGGGACGACCACTCCTTTTTGTTTTAGATCTTCGATCACCGGAGCGATTCCTGCTCTGGCGCCCAGGGGCAATGCGTTTGGCTTAACGTTAGTTATTTTGTTTGGGGGAAGGGGCGACGCGGTTTTTAACAGGCGAACACCGCCTGTTAGAGAGACACCAAACGCCCACTGTTTCCCCTAGTCGTCGGTCCATGTTCGCCCTTGCAAAACGTCAATGCCCAACAGACTTAAGGGAAATTCACCAATCACCATTCTCACAGAAATGAAATCGTCCTCTCCTGGCAATGGGATTTTAACAAACGCGGAGATTACGATTTGTGCGGCGCCCACGGCACCCATTATTCGCAGGAGTTTCTTGAAAGGTTTTACACCGCAACTATTTGCGTCCCTTTCTTTGAGAGCAGAAATTTGAGCTCCAGTGTCTACTAAAAAGGTAATGGGCAGTTTACGAGGGCCCACAATAGTTGTTATCAACACATCTCCGTCAACATTCCTGATGAGTTGTCTAATATACGCCCATTCCCC
>JAAGNO010001032.1:8449-18505 GCA_033439905.1 Ceryle rudis
TTCATGGTGTGTTCATCAAACTATTTACTGACTACAACAAAAGAACTGTTATCAAAGCTTTTCCTGAAATAAGCAGTCATGTCTTCAGCCTAATCAAAATTTAATTTTCAGAGTGAAAAAGCTTGATACCATTCTTTAGAAGGGGAAACTTTTCTGTTCTAAAAGTGGAATCCAGAAAATGTAAGGGAAATGTTTTTCTATCTTTTTAGATAATTTCTTATTTTTCAGATATCTTATTTGTCACATTCTGTATGCAGATGACACATTTGCTGAAGTTTCTAGCAATCACTAAAACTTAGGTAGCTGACTCGAGGGACGGGATCTATTCGTATGATACATTAGGTTAGAAAGAACAGCAGTGGACATGCTGGTTTAACCCACAGTCATTTAAACCTGATGATTTCTACTTTCTGTAATAAGTACCTTCCTGAATATAACTGCAAATTACAGAAGTATTGACTTTTTATGTTTCCCACTTTTTGAATTTAGCATAGTTGGCTGGTGAAGTCTGTTCTTCATGTTCTGGGAGTCCAATAGAAATAGTCTTCTGTGACCCTTCTCTAATTGTTCCTTGTAAAGAGAGATTTTAGAAACAGGATCATTATTTTTGTATGTGTGGGCTTGAAAGCTGCCAAAGCAAATAGATGCAGATGTGCTACCATTGCATCACCATGCCCCAGACATCTACGTACCTGAAGGTGGAGTCATACAACTAAGTCACCATGTCACCTTAACTGTGTCCAGAAATATCAGACCTTGGTGGGCCAGAGGAGGAAATACCCATTAGAGAGAATGTTTCTGTCATGGATTAACCCCAGCTGGCAGCTGAGCCCCACACAGTTGCTTGCTCACTCCCTTTGGTGGGATGGAGGCGAGAATCAGAAGGGTAAAAGTAGGAAAACTCTTGGGTTGATATAAAGACTGTTTAATAGGTAAAGCAAAATCTGCATGCAGCAGTGAAATGCAAGCAAAGTGAAATAAGGAATTCATTCACTACTTCTTGTCATCAGGCAGATGTTCAGCCATCTCCAGGAAGAAAAAGACAAGGAACCAAATGAAATGATTCCTGGTGCAAACACAAAAGTAGATTTATTTCTTGCATGCACAATTAATTTCATTGGGGATTTGTAAGATTCATCAATATTTCAGAGCAGCTATTCTCATAAAATGTAACTATAACAACTACCCAAAATTGTTACATATAATATAAACAGCATTGCATTTCTCACAATACCCACTAAAGCAACAATAATTTATTATTCAGGAAGACATACTGAATCTTACTAGAGGCAGCTCTTCATTAGTGTGTTGCCTGTCATTATTATGAGTTGGTATTTCTGGCTCATATGTGATTTTTTTTTTTTTATATAGGTGTATGCATATATGTGTGCTAGAGAGGTCCATAGTAATATTCCATTACTGAAATGGAAAATGTTAGTCGTCTGATTTGAATGACTCTGTTCAGCCTGTGCTGTGTAAGAGCATAACCCTTGCATGTTAGGGCTTTCAGTCTGAAAAACATAGCACTGTGAGGAAAGCTGTCATATCCTTTCTGGGAAACCAGAGTGGCTGTGTGCCTGTCAGAAGTGCCTGTTATCCTGCAGGCTGGGGGACACACAGATGGAATTAGAAATCTGTCTGCATATGCAGGTTTATGATCTTGCTGGGAACATGAAAATGTGGTGGCATAGTCCACATGACAGGAGCACTACTGTGGGTGAATACAGGCTTTTCAGAGGGTCAAGACAGGAAAGGAAAGAGGAGGAGTTTTATGTGAGCCCTTTCTGTGAGAGAGCTGTGGCAATGGATGAAGGTCTGCCTTGGGATGAGTGATGAGCCAGCTGAGAGCTTGTGTGTCAGGATCAGTGAGCATACCAACATAGGAGTTGCATTGTAGTTGGTGTCTGCTGCAGATCACCTGGCCAGGAAGTGTAAATAGATGAGGCTTTCTCAGACACCTTCAAGAAGTCTTACATTTGCAGGTTCTGCTCCTCACAGAGGACTCCTCCAGGTAACTGCTGGAGGGACAACCCAGCAGGTCACAAGTGATATAGGAAGTCTCTGGAGTACCTTGGTGATAACTTCCTGATAGGTGATCAAGGAGTGATGAAGGGAAATCCTTTGCCTGGCAGCTGACCTTCTCCCTGTGTCCTTCCACCACAAGAACACATTGGTTATCATTGCCGTTCTGCCTAACGTACTGGCTCCTGTTAGGGACATCAGTGTTCAAATGTTGGATTTTACCTGAGAACACATTTCATGGTGTGGTGACTCTAAGTACCAAAGCTACAACTTGCACAAAATTATTTCCTTGCAGTCTTTCCCTTGCATCCACTCATCTTTTCTGCATGTTCCACACCCTTTTGCCCACAGCAGATAGCACTTTGTCTCATCACTTAAGGAGCCATTGTATGACATTGGCTTTCTAGATGGCTCAAGCTATAAACTGCACTTGATGAGAAGGTGACTGAAGAAATCCCAGGTCTGTCAGGAGTGGAGTGAGATCTCACTTTTATTATTCAAGAAGGTATCAGGGAAGAGAAGTAGTTGCTCAATGAGTCATTGCAATTTCTCTTCATCAGGCTGAATTATGCTTTCTCTGTAGTAATATAGAGTAAAAAATACTGTAGTTAAAAGCTGAGAAGCATCCCTTTGCAATTCAAATCCATCTCTTGTAACTGTGTCTATATTTTCCAATTACTTATGCACTTAAATTCACATCTTTTTAATTTCTATGTAGTGGCAGCCACAGATGTTAATAGAAATCAGTTTCTACTGAACTTAGTAATAACTCACAGGACTCTCCAATTAGAGTGCCTGCATGGAAAGTAGATTTCTGTCTTACGTTGCTCATATATACAAAGCTACAACTGATTATTGTCATTTCCTTTATAATGCTTTGCTATGTATTAAATGAAACAGATACGATATATGCAGAAACACTGTTTATTTTTCTTTATTAAAAATTCTGGATTTCCAGCTGAGCAGTGTATTTACATGCTGTTCTTCAGTCAGTCTCTATTGCTTTGTTGAGTTTAAAGTCTGGGTAATATGTCAAGTTTGCAAAATAAGGATTTTCCCTTGTGCCTCATTAAAATGAGGATACTGAATGAAAATGCCCAGTACATCATTGCTTGGCTTTGCTAGTGTGGTTCATATAATTCCTGTTGGGCCCAGTGACTGAAAATGAGAACTATACCATCTAAGGTGTTCAACCTGCCAATATACACTGCAGTTTGTGGGACTATCCTGCTGTATTATCTACATTATCCTTGAAGAAAGGATTCTGCCTATTGTATTTAAAAAGGAAAACAAAGTAAAACATCAAAATTGAAACTTAGGAAGGTTTTTAAGTAAGCCAGGTAAACACTGGGAGAGGAAAGATGTTCAGAGGAACAAGGTTTCAGGCTATGTGGTTACACTTTTGGTTAGTTTTGTGACACTCACAGCATGGGAGGCTCTGTTCTGCCCATCCCTTCTCAAGCAAACAGATTACCTTATTTGTCTTGTTTTGACAGTTATTTTTTAGTATTTCTGTTCCACATAATGAAAGACATAAAAATATATCTGGAAGTTTTAATTCCCTTGGCATCTGGATGTGTTATTCTTTGAAGTTGTTTGGAAGAAGGATGTTTGGCACAGTGCTGGTTGTGTTCAGTGCTTGATGAAAGGTGTTGTTACAAGACAAACAAAAATGCCCTTTATCCCCTTTGTTTGAGCTCTGTTCTGTGGTGAGGTGGTTTAGAGCGATGAGGCTGGTGAAGGGACTGGAGGGAAAGTCTTCTGAGGAGAGGCTGAGGGAGCTGAGATTGTTCATCTTGGAGAAGAGGAGACTCAGGGGGGACCTCATCACTCTCTACAACTACCTGAAGGGAAGTTGTAGTCAGGCAGGGGCTGGGCTTTTCTGCCAGGCAACTAGTGACAGGATGAGAGAGCATGGCCTGAAGCTGCACCAGGGGAGGTTTAGGTTGGATATTAGGAAGCACTTCCTCATGGAAAGGGTAATTAGACACTGGAATGGACTGCTCAGGGGGTGGTGGAGTCGCCATCCCTGGAGGTGTTTAAGAAAAGATTGGGTGCTGCACTTAGTGGCATGATTTAGCTGATGTCATGATGTTAGGTCATAGGCTGGACTTGATGATCTCAGATGTCTTTTCCAGCCTCAATAATTCTGTGATTCTGTGAGGTGGACTAACACAGATGGTTGTACTGAAGCATCGTCTAGGTTTGGCAAAGGGCTGTGGAAGGGCTGTGGAGGGTCTGCATTATTATGTCATGTTTTATGGAACGGTGGATTCAGGTTGCTTGTGCCATAAGTCAGCACCACATGCAAAGCTTTGAGAAGCTGCTGGACAGCTAGCTGGAGAGCTTTGCCCAGGGATCTCAGCTATTCAGAGGGAGTTAATCATCTCCCTCATCTCCCTTCAGCACAGACAAAACTGGTAATAATGAAATTAGAGTACAGTCATAAAGGGTATTTCTTTCTGCAGCACTTTCCAAGTGTCTGCATTTTATTTGGTAGATAATGGTGTGGGTCTGACTGTGATTTCCAAGCCTGTGTTCAGGCATCATTTTAATTTTGCTTCTATTTTTGATACCATGATTAGTTTTGGCCTATGCATAGTAGACTGGAGACAACAATAACATTAAGTAATTTGATACTTCTTAAATTAACCTCATAACAGATCAGGAAGGACATGGACCTGATGGATTGGGTCCAGAGGAGGGACACAAAGATGATCAGGGGGCTGGAGCACCTCTCCTACGAGGACAGGCTGAGAGAGCTGGGATTGTTTAGCCTGCAGAAGAGAAGGCTCCAGGGAGACCTAATAGCCACCTTCCAGTACCTGAAGGGAGCTTATAAAAAGACTGGAGAGGACCTGGAGTGAAAGGACAAGGGGTAATGGTTTGAAATTAGAAAGGAGTGGATTTAGATTAGAAATAAGGAGGAAGTTCTTTACCATGAGAGTGGTGGAACACTGGAAGAGGTTGCCCAGGGAGGTGGGTGAGTCCCCATCCCTGGTGACATTCAAGGTGGGACTTGATGAGGCTCTGAGCAACCTCCTGTAGTTGAGGATGTCCCTGCTTTCAGCAGGGGGGTTGGACTAGATGACCTCTAGAGGTCCTTTCCAACCCAGACATTTCTATGTTTCTATGTTTCTTGCTCAGAGGAAAAGCATATTGAAGTCCCAAGGGTGGTCACGCTTCCAACTTCCTGACTAGGAGAGGGGTTTTAACTGCAAGGCTAATCCCTTCCTGTCTCCCTCCACTGCAGCTCTGAGATCCTACAGGATCTCATGCATCCTACAGGATCCCAAGAGTGGATCTCGCCTCAGGCATATATTAGACTCCTCCACCTTGGGGATTGCCAGTCTCCAGTAGGTAAAAGACCAAAACACTATAAGGTAAAATTGACTGTTCTGTGCCTGATTTTTTTTCTCTCTCTGAGGTTGTACTGGTATGTAAATTTAAATCAAATTAAGCCAATTTAAACAGAAGTTCTTTCTGAAAATCTCAAACTAATATCCTTCCCCTAAAAAAATACATTCTGGAATAAACTAAACTGCATTCAAGAGAGCATAATGGTGAGAGACAAGTCACTGCACTGGGAGTTCTGAGCCTGCTGTGGGAAGGCTGTCTAAGGGACAGCATCTGGGTGCTACCTGCTCCTGCCCATGTGGATGGACAGACAAGTTGGTAGTGGTTGCTCCCCAGCAGCAGGATAGGCTCTGGTATGCATGATGGTGTATGATGTGGCACTGATTGCCCTCTGCCTATCCCAGCCTTCTCTGATAGGACTGAACAGAGGGGGGTGTGCTTTGGTGGGCTCCCAGCCTGGGCTCCAGGAAGCCTGGGTATCAGGAAGCAGTGTGAAGACACAGAGAATAGTGTTTTTCTTTAGAAGACCTCTAGGAGCCCATTTGTCACTTGCATGCCCAGATAAAATTTTGCTGTCACTGAAGTGGGAAAGGGTTTCACTGTTTTCAGAAACAGAAATTTTTCCATTCACTGAAACACTACACTTGTATTATTGCTTGGTTTTTCTTTATGTATTTGCTTTGGAACATTTTTCAGCTGGGACAGTTAATGAATATGAAAGAGATTGTATCTATGTTGATTCAACTGGTCTCTTTTATAAAATGCTCAAGTCAGCTTTAGTAGCTGAAAATGCAGTTGTTTCTCTTCAAATACATATGGTATCATAGCTGATAAGTCAAATTAATCCTGAGAAGCAGTCCTAGACTACATCTCAGCTAGGTTAAGAACAAATGTTAGAGATTTATTATACCACAGTGGGTACTGCTCTATATTATCTTGATGGCAATGATTTACACGTTTACCAACTGCTTACCATTAATAACACAGACATAGAAAATCAGCCAGTGAAGTACAAAGTATGCTACCGAACAGCATTCCCAGAACTGCCATGGGTCCTCCACATAGAGAGGAAAGAAACTCTAAATAAACTGGTTTTGCATTTCTATAACTCTGTGTATTGGCATTATTCCACTGTGGTTGCTTTGACGTTTTTTCTTTCTTTTAAAAATATTTTGAATATAATAGGTTTCTGGTATGGAGTCATTAGCATGATGGAAGAAAAGCACCAATAAACAGAATTTGCCTGTGTTTAATATGGGCAGCTGCTTATTACTTCCATTCTCATCAGAAAGATTACCATGTGAGCTTACCTGTCTTTCAACTCTTGGCAGACTCTTTGTGGTTTATCAGCATAAGAAAACTGTGTGTTTGATGCACTGATAAGCTGAAATTTAGGGATTCTTAAGTTTTATTCATGGTAAGTAGATGACTATAAAGAGACATGTTTCCATGGGTAGTATAGTTAGGCTGCAAAACCATATGCTGCCTCAAGGAAGTCAAGAACTCTCCATGAATTTAAACCTGTCTTTTTTTTTCCTTGCCACTTTTGGTACATCTTGCTGTCTGCCACATGTCTGGCCCTCACTGCTGAAGTGTTTGTGGACATCATACACCTCAACAGGTCTTGATGGAGTTGCCAGCTTTACTCCCAGCTCACACTGCATCAAAGAAGTCAGTTTTTCTCTCTTTTATCTCAACACCCTTCCCTTGAACAGTGGCATTTGGAAGAGGGAGTAAATGCTCTTAAACTACATTTCTATGTTTTCATGTTCATTAGAGCATGCTAACTTTTCATGCTAACTTGGACAGGTCACAGAACACCTGAGAAAAGGTCACACATGTCGTGGTTTGTGCGCTAATAGCAGTCAGGTGCTTTGGCTTCCAAAAAGCTGGCAGCACAAAGTCCACCCACAGGTTTAGTTTCAGTTGGAGGCTTGTGGCTGTGCTGAGGAAGCAGAGGTGGTGACTGGGGTCAGGACTCAGTGCCTGGAGGTCTGCTTTCACCTTCTAGTGCTGCCCTAGTCCTCACACCCCACTTGTCCTCTAACAATAACTACTCTCTGTCAGACTGTATTCTACTGGGTTGCAGGTTCTTTGGGGATTCATGTGTGAGTTGCACCTATTTTGTTCAATCCAAGGCCAACAACTAACTTGAGCAGTGACAACCCAGAAGAAGCAGAGCAAAGCCTGAATATGACAGAAATTTTACATGAGTCCATTCACTGCCCCATCTGTCGCTGTAGAAGCAGCCGCCATTCTTGTGCACTGCTGTGAGAAGGACTGGCTTACCAGGAGAGCTGCCTCAGAAGGACCACCTGGCATGCACAAACAGGGGACATCACAGGAAGAAATCCATCTGGGAATTGTGAAGCTCAATTCTTTGCATGACAAATTGTTTGGAGAAAGGAAATAACTGCTGTTCCCCTTGTTTTCTTCTTTCCTCCAACAAGTGAGCCCCAATATTCTTTTGAAACTATTTAAAGAATTATTACTCTTGAATGGGGTGAGGGGGGCTTTTTTTTTTTTTAGTGCTCATATAAAATTGCATATTTTTAGCTATTATTTGTTAGACTGGATAACTATAACTTTTGAATTAGGCTTTTAGTACAAATACAGCCTTATCATTTTCATAGTTTGCTTTCCAGATATTTCTACAACTAGAAAAACTTGTCTCTGTGGCATAAATGTGTTCCCTATTATGCCATCATGCAATTATTTACTGCAATCCTGGGAGACACAATCCATCAAAGATTTTAAGGGCTCTAAACTCAATTCCACAGGGACACAAAAGGAGAAACACCACTCCACCCCTCCCCCCCTGCTCCTGCTCCACCACCCAAACAGCTTAAAACACACAGTGAGATGGAATATGTCCACAGAGGACATCTATGTACCCCACAGTGGAGCAGAGCACAGCAAGGCTTGAAGGGAGTTGGTGCAGCTGTGTGCTGCAGAAGTGCTTGCCTGGGTCTTAACAGCCTGAAAACTGAATTAAGAAGGGGTTTTGCCTGGGCTCATTAGGCCTTCCACTGATTACCTCAGGTGCATTAGCACCTTGGTAAGTTTATATGCTATCTGTTTCTGGGGCTGAACATTATTCAACACGATGTATTAGAAGTACATGGGAAGCATTTCCCAAGGAGATGTAAGCACAAATAAAGACTTCACATTTTTTTTCGTCTGAGAAAGGAGCAACACTGAATCTGGTTATTATACCAGAGGCAGACAAGATAGACTGAGCTGTTAAATCTGCATTTTATGAGACATTTTAGTGTACAGTTCCCACAGCAGGTTACACAAATATCTGAGATAACAGTTGAAAGGTTTTTCACCAGTGCTGTTCAGTACTCTTAAGTCTATTACTCTGTATTAATCTCAGATTTCTTTCTTCTTTCTCCAGCACTATCTCTGCTAAAATGTGCCATGACACTTGCTTTGCAGACCTCCTCTCTGCCCCTGAGACCTCACTTGTGAAAACAGGGTTTCAGCAGCTGGTGAATTCTCCTGAATATGGAAGTTGTTGCAGGACACAGTGTGTAATCCTAGCCATTAGCTATAGCATCTTTATTTCTCTCCAGGAGTCTGTTTGTGCTGTAATCTTTCCCCTGGAAAATTTATGGTAATGTTACTTAACCACAGACCTAGTGGCCTGGGAATACTTAACAGGAGAGGTGGGAGCCAAACATCAGTAAAGCAACTCTTGGGCATGATCAGTTGCTTCTCCTTTAATGAGTCCAGAGAAACAAGATACTTTATTAATATGCAGCGATAACTTAGTATTACGAGGAAGGTGCTCAACAAAGGCTGAATGCTAATATAAACAGCCCCAAACAGGGCCTTTCTCAACAAAATGGACCCTGCCCCACATATGTCATAAAGGGCTGTCTTTTTCAGGCCCCTTCTTCCTCATACCAGTATTTTATCTATGGACATAGCTCCAGATAATACTCCTGTTGTGATATGGATTTATAAACATAATATTCTTTCACCCTGCAAACAACCACAAAAACTAAGAGCATGCTGTTCACAAACGAAACAACTGCATTAATTTACATAAAGGAATAAAGAATAAATTACACTCCAGGGGCATGCAAATACCTTATTTGATGCAAGACAGTCTGCTGAGGGATTTCAACCCAGCGTGGCATAGACGTGGCAATTGTACCTAGCTTGTCCCTCTGCATTTTAATTCTTCTTCAATTTTAGTGAGGAAAATAAAATGGAAGAAGTTGGCAGCTTAATCTAGAGGCAAAAGTATACTTGTCACACTAACCTGTAATTCTTTGTTATTAAATACAAGCCACGTCTAGTCATGGTTATGAAACTTCTTTAGGCTTCTTTACATGAGGTTCTTGGGCCTGCGAAGATCCATAGTATTAATTCCTAAATGTTTCTAAAAAATTCTAAGTCATTCCTCAGTGGTTTGCTAAATCTACAGAAATTCAATTTGAATTTCTTTCTGCTGTGGTCTAATCCAAGCCCATAACATTCCCCCTCTTCTCCTATACTCTTAACAACACTGCAGAAAATAAATGATCTTGATGAACTTATTTTTTATATACATGTGATTTCAGAATACTTTTTAAAGTTGCCCATAAAACAAATTAGTCCTGCGGTGTTTCTTTGTCTTGGCGCAAGCTTGCCGTGTTCGCGGCATTTGAACTTTACAAGTTTTTT
>JAAGNO010001032.1:18605-34188 GCA_033439905.1 Ceryle rudis
ATCAAACTTTTCCCGTTCCCTCCCCTTGAACCTTAACAATCTTATTTATATGTTTTTTTTAAACCGTCAGATTATAGAATAATAAATGAGTTGGGCCGTTCCTTTACAAGCTTCTCTTCAGCAATGCATGTGAGGCTTTTGGAGATCCTGTATGGCAAGTGTTAGTATGTTTGCTCTTCGTTCCAGACTCACGTTGAAAGCCTGGTTAACTTACAATGAAAGGTGCTTTGAGTACAGGGGAGCAGTTGCTGTTAAAAAATATTAAGTAACAAATGAGTGATAACAATGGCCTCTTTATCTTCTTGCTCGACCATCCTGAACTTCCCATCATGTGTTACTTCCTCTGTAAATCTATACCCTCTTACAGTCCACATACCTCTCTGATTGCCAGGACAAGAGCAATGAAGAGGAAGGCCTCCTGCCACTTGAGATCAAGTAGTCATGAAAGTGATGAGGTGAATTTTTATTAATCTTATATAGTAGAGAAGATGGAACAAAACCAGTTTTATTTCCAGACCTGGTGCCTCATGTTAAAACCAAATCCTTTTACTCAGAGATATATTAATTACATCTAGCTCTCTCTTAAAACACCTTTATTTTGTAGGTTTATGAAGTATTTTCCTTTTTCATGCTTGTGGTTAGTTGTGGAAGATTATTATTTTGATGAAATTGAAATCCCTTTTTTTTAGTAAACAGAAATCTACAGAAACCCAAATTTTCTTTTTTTCTGTATAATTAACTAAATATTCCCTAAGAATCACACAGAGGTATGTGTGCCAAAAATCCTTTCCAAACCTTCCTTCAATTAGATTTGTAAACATAATTTTCCATTAGTCATACTCAAGCTCTGAATCAAGCTTCTGAGCAGTGAATAAGGAAGAAAATGATCCTTTTTATAGCAGTGTGCAAGGAAGTGAGGGAGGTGGGAAATAAGATGGGAAAGATATGTCAGGAATACAAAATTAGAAACCTGAGAAAAGAAGAAATTGCATGAAAGCCAATCTGCTCTTAATTTGTGTTAATTGGCAAGTAACAACCATGAAAGCTATTTTGGGGATGGATATTCCTTCTATAACTCAAGTAACTGGAATCAATCCAGCATGCTTTTCCTTACTCTAAATTCCAAAATTATGTTGTACTTTGTGGGCAGAAGCACCGACAGATTATTTCTCTCCCTTTGTTTTTTTTCTTCTCCATTAAGGCCAAATTTAATTAGAAGGACATCCTAATAAAATTAAATCTGTTTTGTAGCTGTCCTGAAAAGCTACTTGTGAATGAGAGAAAAATGTTGTTGGTGGGACACAAAACAATTCCAAAACATTTGGTCTGATTCTGCTGTTGTGGCAGGAACAGATGAAATCAGTGTCCTCACTAGAATAATGAGGGTGGAGAGCCATACTATTATGACTGGCCTTTCTTGAATAAACCCAATCTGTTTCATAAATAAAGACTGATGAAGGCATTAACCTAGGTCAGTTGAAGTCTATTGTCACCCACTGAATGACACTGGGACAATTTTATACTTTAAATATGTTGCATTCAAGGTAAATAAATTTGGCAGAAAATAAACCCCCTCTCATTCCAGCTTGTCCTCAGGTATCAGAGGGGCTGGGGGCAGCTGGGCTTAGATTCTGAGTGATGCCCAGTTTGGCACTGTAAATCCAGTCATGCTTGATATATCAAACTACTACTATTTTGGAGGCACAAATAGTGCAACGCACCTTCAGCCTAATTGTGTTCAATGGACTAGCACAAACAAAATTCTTAAATTATTACCACCTGCCTTTAAAGTTTTTTAATTAAGGGTTACTTTCCATTACACACCTGAACTTTAAAGATAAACCTGATAATAAGAAATAATAATCTCATACTAACAATTTGTTAGATACTCCAGTTGAAAAGATTCATTAAGTTGAAAAAGTAACACACAATTTTCCCTGGCATGTCATCCACAACAAACTTCTTTACTTAGTTGTAACAGCATAAGACAGCGCTGCCTAGCCCTCATGAAAGAATGGTGGCTAGGGATTCCTTCTAGAAATGGGCACCGTGATACAGACTCTTGTGTGTGTTTCACAATTTTTGCAATGTATATGGCTGTTACAGGCTGATGCTGGCGGCAATAATGACTCTGCCAACCTTAAAAAACAAATCCACAGGGCTGAAAAAAATAATGTCTGAGTAAATGATAGTCAGCATCAAAACTTTGAACTGCTTCCTTAGCCATGGCATGTCAATTGCTGACCACTACTGGTTTGGAGTTACTGGGACTCTCTTGATTGTCTCAAATGTGGGAAAAAATATCTTAGTGCTCATTCCTCTGCATTAGTGCCTCTTCTAGGCCACCTCTTGAAAATAATTCAGATTCCCTGTGCTGACATAATGCTCAGCAAAAATATTTGAGCAAAAATATATTGTGAGAGCCCAATTGCCTCTCTTTTGTTACATGCTATTTGAGAAGGGGAGGGGAAACTCTTAACACTTCTAAAGCGCATTTCAGTAACTCTTAAAAATGGAAGTCCTCTGCAGAAAGCCTTATGTCAGGACTCATTTAATCTTATACATCTGATACATGAAGAGTAGTGCAACGCAGTATCAATATTGAATTACAAAGCACAAACCATAATATTTACTTGAGTGAAAAAGTAAATTTCTTTTTTTCAGGAAAACGTACTCAGAATTTTACATGAGAGTAGACCCCCTTCCCCTGCCAAATGCACATTATTGTATTGTACACAGATAGTGACTATTTGACCAGCTAAATTGGATTCTATCAAACCCTGGTTGACATCAAAGAACTTGAATCTGTTACTTGTCAACAGGTGTGTGTGTCAGAGTTTTTAGGTCATCTCTTGCCTTACCACAGTCACTGGGGTACAGCAGTACTAGCGGTCTGCATCAGAACTGCTGATCACTGCACAGACACAAATTGACAAGCTCCAGGCTTCCTTTAATGACAATACCTGCTGTGTTTGTAAAGGTTCAGAATAATTTTATTGCCATAAGTGCTGGAGACCTTAGCTGAAAGCAATGCTTTTGAACAACAGCTTAGTCACATGAACTTACTTGAACTTACAAGCAATTGTTTTAATGAACATGGGTCAAGAAATACCTGGTCTTTGCTCCTGAGTAAAGGCCAAGGGAGATTAATTTCTGTAGAACAGCTGATAACTTAGCATTATGAACTTGATTATCAGAATTAGTGAAATCTGCTGAGTGCATCTGTTCATCTTCACCAACACATTTAGCTCTTTAGAAAGCCATTAGTACCTTTTGTGCTGCCTTTTATCCAGTGCAAGCCTGCAAAGGAAAGCAACATATGGCAGCACCAAATCTCTCATCTTCCACAGTACACATACATGTGCACATGTCAGATACACGCAGGCCCACAGCCCCGCACTCTTCTATGGCAGTAACGGTCTTAGTGCTTCCTTTGCAATTTTGACGAACTGGTAGACAAAGTCAGAGCAATTTCCGTCATGAATTTCAAAGGGCAATTCCTGTCACTCTGCAAATATGAGTGAATTCCTTTGGTACATATAGTTTTGCTTTTTACCCAGTGTTGCTCTGTTCCACAAGTGGGATGAGAATCCTTGTCTTGCAGTAACTGTTGCTTCATGTCTGAAATTAACAATATTTTTTCCAGCAACATATTTGCTATAGCAAAGGTAAATTGCCTACTTTACAAAGCACTTTGAATGCTGACAGTGGATGCCTGGAAGTGCTGTAAGTGAAAATCAGTGCAGAAAGATGGCCCACATCTGTCCTCCCTACTGCTTCAACTCAGCCATTTGTTTCTAATCTAGGAGAGGTTGTAATAGATTATTTCACATGTATAAACACAAGGCTATGTCAGTTGGTGATAACCAGCAAGTTCCACTGGGCCAAGGAAGACAAGCAAGGCTTAAAAATGAAGTCTCAACTGACCCTGACCTGCCAAGGCTGCCACTGGCTTGTACCTAGAGCTTCTGGCACTCTTGAAGCCTTGAGTTTAGACTGAGGAAATCCCAACTCTGCTATCTTTGTTGAAGCCTTGCTTGCTCAATGCTCCCCTGCATTTTCAGATTCCCAGACCTTTCAAGATCAGTAAACAAAAGCAGTTCTGTTATCTCAGTCAGAAATCTAATCTGATCTCATAACACTTCTGTTGTTTTGTGCCACTTCTCATGGCAGAAACTCATGTCAGCTCATTCAAACACAGTTCCTCATCTTTCTGTACCTCTTGTCCTTGTCTCCAACAAAGGTTAAATTTTATCTGTTTGCCCACTTTGGAAATCTTGACTGTCTGCTCACCCTGCACTAAGAATCTCAACTTCATTCATTGCCAAGACTTGGCAAAACATTTTTCTCTTTTGCTTTGATTTTTGTGGTTCTTTCTGCTTTTAGTTGGGTTTGGGAAAACAAAATTACGTTCCACCTGCTGGCTGGATTTCTTTTCTAGGTCTAGGTCTGGTCTTTCAGAGAGCTGACAGGAGACCAAAAAAAAAAAAAAAGAAGAAGCTTAAATGATGTGTTGTTTATCAAAATTAAAGAAACAGCATCAAGTTTTCCTGCATACAAAAATCAGTCTTCTGTTTGTTTTTGTTCCTCCCGCTCCCCAAATGGTCTTTTATGTGCTATTTGTTTGTTTCTATTTAATCTAAATTAAGTTCCCATAAACCAGTTTAGTATCTTCTTGGTTTTTTCTATAGCATAATTCATTAACCCAATTTCACAAAATGGCAGCAGTCCCAGCCACTGGACCAATTTGTTAGTAGACAGAAACATAAAAGCTCTATGTATTTCAAACAGGTAAACATTTTTGAGGAGATGCTAACATAAGTGGCAATGTAAAACACCCTTCCCTCCCTCTAATTCATTCAGTTATAAACTATTAACGATTTTGTAAACCTGGGCCAAACTCCATAACCTTTGTTCAGTTAAAACAAATGTGATTTTAGTGGATTTCATGTGATTGAGTAAGTTAGGAAGAACAGTTGTGCACTGCTTTCAGAGTGAGCTGGTCAGTGAAAGCATAGTGGAGGGGGCTGTTACAGTGAATTATGTCTTTTCATGAACCCTCATTGGTTAGAATTATATGCAGGTAAGTTAAAAGACACAGAAAGGGTAGATGTAGTTAAATCTCTGACATCTAGTAGGCAATTAGAATTAATGTAATATTGTAAACCAAAAGCTATCAAAATTAGACTTACCTCTGAAAAACATCTTAACATGGTTAAGATGCAAACAGAACTTCCAGTAGTATCAGGGACTGACGTGCTGCCATATTTCAACAGTAATGGCTGTACTTTGTGCTGCTAGGATTTAGGATGTTCCAGCTGAGAAGTGGAGAATTTCCTAACATTCTTGTCCTTCAAAACAAAGGTGGTCTCATTAGGGCAAGGAAGGAGATTTTTGACACTTAGCAAACAAACTTCTAGGAAAGAAGTTTGATTAGCATTATTTGTCCTTCACTCTTGAAAACCAGCAGTGGCTAGACGTGCCTCGTTTGAAATAGTTAAGGGAGACTGACCATGGCAGGGGCGTATAGAGGAGGGGACTAACACTGAAAATTTGGGACTTCTGTTCAATTTGTGTGAATTTCTGTAAGACTCTGGGCCAGACTCCATTCAGTGATCTGGCAATGGCAAGTGCAGCGTTGTGGTATGACATGGGATGGTGGGATTGCCATAGTTATTGTTCCCTGTGGAGAAGAGACCTTTCTGCCCACAGATGACCACTTCACTTCTTTGCCTTTAACGGTGTAGGCTTATCTGTATGGGCTGCTGTTTTGCAAGCCCATTGCCCTCACCCAGGTATCAAGGCAGGGTTATCATAGTACAGCCCCACACAGGACTGAGGTGTAACTCATAACTGAGGATTCTCTTTCTGCAGCTTGACCCTTGTACCTATTACACCCAGCCTATCACATTCGTGTGAGACAGAAGAAAATTATTTGTTACTTCATGTTAAGTGGCTGAAAAAGTTCCTCCTTGTTCTTCTTAGGAAAAATCTTACTAGAATTTGCCTCAAAAGCCAGGCAGATGATGAGTTAAAGATATCTGTATCTGTGGCACTTCATACTTTCCATTCTAAGAAGTCAGTATACTTTAATATTAGACTATCTCAGCAAGATATCTGTCATTAGACAGCCTGGTAAGAAAACACTTGCATTTCAAATTTCCCATCTATTACCACTGCTGAGGTCAAGTTTTACCTTTATGTTCTCGTACCCTCAAGAAATAATACATGAAGAAATCTTTCCCCACAGTCACAGAGGCATTTTGACGGTGCACAGTTTTGGTCCTGACTGTCTTGTTAGCAATAAATTCTTTTGTGGACCATAAATAATATATTTCTCAAAGAGAGGTCTGAAATGCTTTAACAGCAAGTGATAATTCTTATATCAGTTGGCAGCTTTAGAGAAAAATGATGTGTGCTTCCAGCACCTTTATCAGTTTTTAAGACACTTGGAGGATGTTTGTTCTTGTAACTGAAGCACTTCATTGTTTTGAGATTTGTGTTCAAAAGACCCTCTCTGCCCTTGAGCAGCCATTTGCCTCCTCTGATCCTCTCTTCAGCTCTGTAAATGGATTGCAAACTGTATTCATGTCAGTGTATTACCATTTTTATAAAAAGCTAATTTTTTTAAAGCACAAACACTGAAATCCATAATTTATGGTCAAATATTCAACAGAAAGGGGTTTCTGTGCTGTTCTTATTGACTCTTTCTGATGACAGAAAAAGAAACAGAGGGACATGAATCAATCACTTGATATTTTCTATCTCAAAATGCAGCTTTCTTTACCATTTTATTTCATAAAAGCTTTTGAAAGGTTTTACTTTTGTGACAAGAAAACCAGCTTTCAAAATATTGTGACTTACACAGGACAAAATTTTCATCCTCTAAACCACTCTTAATACGATATTTATTCCCTCTTAGTTGGTCTTCATAATCTGGAGTGGGAGCTCTTTTCCCTAAAACAATCACTATATTTTGCTATAGTCCAGATTCTGACAGTCAACATGACAATTTCCACATCTCTTCCATTTCCTTGAACTTTCTCCTTACTTTTGGAGTCATATTACTCAACATGACTGAAAATGTTTGGAAATACCTTTCTGCTCTGTATATAGAGCATGTCAGTCTGAGGACTGTGTTATAGTAAAACCTATAAAATTTTAACAGTGTTTGAACAGAATTTTGGTTTAAAACTGATTGATTTATTTGAGGCAGTTAAATATATTTTAATTCTGGCTTTAAAATTACTTTTATTTATGTTCCAGGCTACATTATTATTTGCTAACACTTCATCCTCTGCATGTGTGTGTGCTCAAAACACAGTCATTATATTAGTTCATCTTTAGAGATTCCCTTTAAACTCTGTGAAAAATGAGATCAAAATTAAAAACACATTTCTGAAAAGAAAGAAATCAAAACAGAGTGACTATTTCGAGAGGAATATTTCTAGAGATGTAACATCTGTAAGGAATGCAAAGGAAAAGGGAACAATAGAAGCCACATAAGCTTTATGTCTGGAATTTGAAGAAAAGGTCATGTTTTGAGATAGATAATATCCTTTCCATCTGATTTTTTATTAGAATGCTATGAGAGAAAAACAGCTAGGCATTTTCAGCTAAGAGTCTGCAGGGTAGATACGTATTCTGTATATAATCTTTGCTTGAAGTGGTACATGTTGATGTTTATATGAGGATGCAGAAGCATTGTAAACGAAAGAGTTCCTTTCTCTTATAGCCTCATCACTTAGTTGAAAAGGACTTTCAAATATAGGTGAAGATATGAGTTGCCCAACCTGATTTGCATAGCAAAGCCCTTTTTCTCAGAAGTTTCTTGTGGGGAAAATAAAGTAGAATTTCTCCACCTTGACCATCCATATTGGAATGTATTTTCAGAACTGTATGTTTCATTTTATTTCTATAAACTGTTTTCCAAAGATGGCTACTGAAATAGCATCTCAGAAGTTTACCCATGCCTCTGTTCTGCAGGTAAACAATAAAAGGGCACATACAGAGATTTGTTTTAGAAAAAGATCTGTGGTGTTCTCATTTCTCTGATGACTGGTGAAGTAATTTCTCTGAAGGATCCTATTTAGCTATGTTTCTGGAATATCCAGTGCACATTCTGTGTGTGTCGTGGTGCCTTTCCTTCACACAGAAATCCTTTACTTTTCTTCTTAATGATAATATTTTCATCTCACTGAAAGATGATGCTTACACCATGTATAAAAACACTGCTAACAATTTATATTCAGGGGTGCTGAAGGCCTGAAACATTTAAACTGCCTAAAAACAAAGCTAGGGCTAAACAATGGACGAGCAGCTCCTCTGGATGATGAACTTGTCCAGTGCTTGAAAGAGGGTGTGTAAAAATGCAAGCAGGGCTTGAGCTCCACCAAAAAATATACATAGCTACAGCAAAGTCTCCTGAAATGTCAGGGTGGGCTCTCACCTGGTATAAAGTTTATATGTTAGCTTACAATCTGGCCAACTGCATTTTCCTGTTTGTATATAGTCAGGATGCACTTTTAAATTACATATATCACTAATGGACTTCAGTTGGAGGTGTTTTGCTCAGCACCTTTAAAAGTCAGATAACTTTTTTGAATACCTAAATATAACATTGAATAGCGGAGACACCAGGGTTTTTGCACTTTCCCAATTGCTTAGAATCATAAATAGAGCTCAGATCATGTATATACTTCTGCCAGTGAAGATGCTGCTTCATATAGCATAGATCTGACCAAGAACGCACACAGTCTGATTTTGTTTAACACAAAATACGGGCGACAATATTTACTGAGGCATTCCTGACCAAATGCATTTTCTCTGTGATCAGTTTCAGTGGGAAAGTGATTGCATTTCTAGTCTCATTTTTTAGACAAAAATTATTGTATAATGTTACTTGGTGTGAACCATGCTTCAAATCTAGTTTATTGTACTGTTGGTAAGTATTTGAATTAAGGTGCTCTCCACTTGTAAAATTTCTGCTCAGAGCAGTCTAGGCATGTGAAATTCCTATCCTCTGCAATGTAAGCTTAAAAGAGCAGTTTTGCTGCTGGAGTGGAGCTTAAAGAAACATCAGGCGTTTCTGCTGAGGCCTTTTTCTAATAACAGGTTATAATAAGGTAATTAAAGCCATTGGTGTAGAAATAGAAAGATGATTCTTATTTGCCAGTGAGATGGCCTGCACTGAGAAGTGCTACCACTGTATTCACAGTTCCATATGAAGGGTGGACCTTAAATAGTAGTAACACAAAGATGAACTACTGTTTGGTACAAACTCAGTCCTGTTACCAGAGGTACAGGGAGAGGGAAGCTTGTCCCCATATGCCTCATCCAGTCTATCTGTGGCCTATACACTGGAAGAAACATTGTTCAAAGAATTACTGGCATACAGTACATGAGAAGTGCTTGGGGAAGTGAGGTTGGAAACTCCCCAGGGATGTTTTCTGGCTTGCAATCTGGGAGCCAGCTGGCAGCTATAAAATTTCAGTGGAATAAATAATAAGTATATACAAACAAAATAAAAATAAACACAGATAAATAGGATAGTAAGTCCCTGCTTCCCCTCAGCCTACTTGCATAGGCTGTTCACAATGCAGTGTCGCAAGCAACACATTTCAAACAGAGGGGGTGGGAAGGCTGTAAGTGTCCCAAAGAGTTTGCATGCAAAGTTGGGATGTGAAGACAGAGGTAGTGAAGATGAACACTAGTGGTAACAAGCAGCCACAGCACATGTGTTTGAGCTCAGCTGACTTCTAGGCTGTGTGAGCAGACGATTTTGGTGGCAAGTCTTGGGGATGAGAGGGAAAGGCCTTCTGCTTCAGAAAGCGCATACGAGACTTAGAAACTGGGTTGAAATAGACAGGAAAGTGGGGATGTGTGAGAAAGTGATGGACAAGCAGGCAGTGCTGAGCACCACATACCACACTAGGGACCAGCACAAGCCTTCCCCAGCTGAATATACCTCTGAGGCTTATGCAGCCTCCTCCCCTTCTCCTGGGTATGTAGGGGTGAAGAGAAGTGCAGAAATCACTTTTCTTTCCCATTTCCCCAAAAGATCATGAAATCACAGGTTCAGAAAAAACCTCTGTTGAAAGAGTAGCAGACATAGCACTTCTTCTCCATAACCAAATGCAGCTGTGTGGATGGAGGTCTCACTTAAAGATCTCAGCAAAAAATGTCTGAGCAAAAGTGTCACCCTTGGGTGCTTAGCATGCACCCCTAGCATGTCTACTGGCAGTGTCTGGGGGATGCCAACAACTTCCAGAAGTTGATTCCATGTACTCTCCACTAGCTTGTGAACAGAATAAAATAACGTTGTGAAAATTCTCTGTGGTCCAACGGGAAATTGCTATGGATGAATCTGAGGTCCTCCAGCGTGGGATTTGGCAGTGCCATTTATACAGATTTGGGAGCAAATACACCATAGGAATTGCTTTTCTGTAACTCTGATGTTTTAATAAAGCTGAGATTTTTCTTCCCATTGTAACACTATTTCTGCCAGAAGGGTGATTGGATGCATTTGCTCATTATCGAGAAAATAGAACTGGAGATTCATTGTAACAGGGTTAACAGGTAACTGAGAAAGAAAGGAAATTACTACTGCATCACAGCAAGTATTTGAATAGTGTCACTCTCCTTAAGGAATACAACCACTCATTACCATGTGTGAAGAAAGAACCTTCCCAATAAGAGAACATAATGATAGTCTGGCTACTCAATGTTCAGTTCTCAATAGAGTCCAAATTAGTGCGCACCAATTTATTTGATGCCTTAATGCACAGCAAGATTCTCTTAAATGAATAATTGCTGAGAACCATCACAGGCATCATCTTTTGCAGAAGATTATCTTCTCTCTTCACAAGTCTCTGCAAGTGTGCATTTAATAATAATTTGAATGGGTACCATGCTATCATAAAGCCATCAACATATTCCCAAATTACACTTAAAATGACTCCTAGACGTTGGGAGACTTGAATGAGTTACAATTTTACAGTTAATACATATATAATCTTACATTATAGAAGGAATGATATCAAGGACAGCCTAGAGAGAAGTCTTCTGCTAAGAAACAGTAAGTTTTCACCCCATTCTTTCTGCTGTCATTTCCCAAAAGGGTTGTGATTTATGCTTTATGTCTCCCAACTAAAATTCTTATCTGTAAGTAAATGGTACCAATTAGGTGGCAGACTCTAGTTTATTTCCTCCATAGAGTCCTCTTTTGTTTATGAGTCATTAGCTACAGTTCTGAATGTCATACCTTGTTTTCTGGGACTGTCTAAGTTGTTGCTGAGGGTGCTACATGAAGTAACTGGTAGGTACAGTGTTAATGATGCCTTTGGCTGAAAGCTCTGAAACCAGGAAGAAACTGCTTTTTAGGATTTTTTACCCCTGCACTCCAATCACTCAGACACAGTTTCACAAATATTAGCAAGCCTGATCTGACTTCATAGTTTCCTTTAGACTCTACATACCACTAGTAACTACCACCCTTTACACTGCCAGAATAGATAAACATGTTCAAGATAACCAGGGGGATTAAATGAAAAGAGATTTGACTGTTGTTTCCAGCCTCCTTCTGCCACCACCACAACTCTTACTTTATTCTTTCCTTCCTCATCTCTACATATTAGGTACAGTTGAGAAGTAACAGAGGTCAAACATTTGTATTCCAATTAGGAGCTGCATGTGGGGTCTCCAGAGGAAAGACTCTACATTACCTGAATATCTAACAAATCCTTTGTCATGCCAGCAGTTAGACCAAAGGCAAAGCCATCTAGCTCTGAGTAGCTATCCATTAGAGGGTTTGATATTGTAGATGGATGAATATGTGAAGGAAGGTGTCTCCAACACCCATACTTTTTCTTGTGCTATACTTTCTGATGAAGAGTGAAGTGCAAGGCAATGGAAGGATATGTGCTTAAACCTGAATTATGCTTTCAATGCTGATGGGAAGAAACCTGCAGCTGCTTGCTTGGAATGTATTCCTGGCTCCAGCACTCAGAGCATCAGAGAAACTTTGCCAAAAAAATGCATGTTGTAAATGCAAACGACCATTGGCAGAGAGGTGAGCAAGCCCAGTGCATTCAGTTCTAGTCAGCCTGATTTTCCTTGCAGGTACTGAGTGTAACTTTCACTGCTGTTCAGAGCTTTCTCAATACAGGCATTTCCTGTCTGATGGTCCTTCCAAGCAGTTGTGTGCTCTACAACTGCTTTTACATGCAATGCTACCAAGAGAAGTTGCAAAGCAACTGGTGCATTCTCAGCACATACGACAGATAGTTGTTCACTGCATGGATTTTCCATAGAGTCCCCCTGACACTAAACAGCCATTCACAGCTCATCCATAATGAACTAGTTAGTTGCTGTAATGCTGATTAGGATGAGACAGGAGCAGCATGCTTGAAAAAACACAAGTACTTGAAAGAGCTACTTTATGGATTCATTCTTTTTCCTGTCACAGGTGGATGGAAAATAATATCAGTCTCAGTGGAGAACTTGGCTCAAGCTCTGTTTGTAAGGTACACATCAAACATGCAGAGGTGGACTGCAGCTATGGATAGCCACAGTTAGAAGGATAATTTCAGCCCTTACAGGCCTAGCTTTGCTTGTTTTTCTGTAAGTATCATGGATTCTACAGCAGCAGACACATCAGTGCAAGCTAGCAGTGTAAATGACTACTCATAGAATTTAGCTGATTTGCCCTTGCTGAAGTTCATACTGGTGTTCTGAGAGTTCTTAACAGATTAAAGTGAATCTGCATGTTTCTCTTGCTGCTGCAATCATATCTTTGTTTGCAAAGGAGCCTTAGTGACATGTCTCTATGGACTTAGAGAGCCACCTAGGAGAATATACGTTTTGTTTTCACCTCTGTAATGGGTTTATGTTGTGACTTGAGGCATATTACTGGATCTCTCTTGTCTTTTCTTCTCTGATTGGGGAAATACTAAAACTATTTTCCTGATTCTTTGGAGTGGTGTAAGATAAATGCTTGTAAGATGCTCAGAAAAAAAAAATGAGGGTGCATAGAAATGAAATACAAACTATGTGACAGTACAATAAGAAATGAGGATTTCAAACAAAATTCCCTTTGAAAATAAGTACCAAAGCAACAATGACACTTCGATGTAGTCGGTCCAAGCACTGCTGAGGGAGGTTGACAGCTGAATGAAAGTGACACTGGTTATGGTCATGCATTCAGCATCCTCTTCCTAAGTGGAAGAGTCATGTTGTATCTGTTTTATCAGGATAGGCCCATAGGTTCTGTGTGCCAGATAACTTCTCTGTAGATGGTATCCTTCCTCATTGTTATAGGTCAGTCCAACAAAAAATGTTACCTTTTTTCTGCAAACCATGCATCACTATGACAGAGTATGTTATTTTAGAAGAAAGTCAATAAGGGACTTCAGTGATCTTTGTGGTGTTAACATGTTTGGAAGAATCAAGGGAGTTCCATAAGCAGGGATATGGCATAGAACTGTTTTACAAAAAAAAAAATTTGTGGTTGGTGGGAATGTGTTCTGTTGAAATGAGTAACATCTATGGTTATTTTAAAAATTCTTATTGAAAAAACAGACATCTTTAGAGACAGAATCTGAAGGTAGATTTTGAGGCTCAAAAGCTAGAAAAACACTCGGTTTCATTGATAACAGTTAGCCTAATGAAATACTTATTTTGATGTTTCTTTAGATCATTACAGCTACAGCACAACTACCGCTGAGTTTTATGCTCATTACTGATTAAACCATAAGGATTGACAACTGTCTTGGTTTTCTGTGCTTTAGTAAGCAGTTGCAATAGATGCAACAGGTAACCACCTACTGTAAGAAGGAGGCTTGTTAATAATGCTGTACCACTGTGCATTCAATAACATTTGGGATTTTTTTAAAGAAAATACTGACTTGGAATATCCCATCTGCCCTGACCTATACTGTTGGATGTACTACCTAGACCATGAGTTACTTCAAACATAGTAACAGCAGATGGCTGAGGGAACAACAATCCTTCACTGGGATGGATTCTTTCAGGACAAAGCAACTGGGGCAGAGTCTAAATGGCTGCACACTGTTTTAACACAAGCCTGTCCTTTCATGGTGGAAAGTGCTTCCAATTGCAGAGGCTGCTTAAACAGAAGAAAAGTTTGCAAGTCACAAAAACCAAGCACGGGAGGTTGTGAACAGATTTCAGCACAGGCATGTTCACGTCAAGTGCTGACATTATCTGACACCCGAAGATTACTTTAAGAAAATGGTAATAAGTTGTACAGTTTTGTGGTTTGTTTTGTTGGTTGGTTTAGTTTAGTTTAGTTTGGTTTAGTTTTGTTTTGTTTTTTGTTTTGTTTTGTTTTGTTTTGTTTTGTTTTGTTTTGTTTTCCAGTGGAAAAAGTCGGGTAAAATGTGGACATCAAAGTTTTTACAATATCATAATTAAATGATATGTATTATATGTCTGTGTGTGTTTCTATGATGTTTTATGGTGCTTCTGTGAATTCTTATCTGCCTATCTCCTTACAACTTTATCTAAGTTAGCATTCCCACTTAGTTATCAATATTATGTTGCAGTTCTTAAATAGCTGGCACTAGTTCCCCTGGAAGTAAGCAAGACAAGTGTAGGAGTTGGACACTGTTCCCGTCTGCCTATAGATAGAGATAAATAAATACATATATTGTTTGGAAGGATTATGTATACTTTTTAATTTATATAAAGTAAAACTCCTCTGAAGGTGGTGAAAAGCCTCTGAATTTAGAGATTTCTGAAGAGGTTATTTCTACTAGCAACTGTGGATCAGAGAAAGCACCATTTAAAGGCACACTGTGGGTGTTCTTCTAGGGCATTATCAAGAATATTGTTAGGTGTTAGTACAGCATCAGCATGCAACTGTGCTTGTGAGGTACAGCATGTACATACTGAAATGTTGCTATCATCTGATCTCCAAAATATGTCATTACATTTGGGTGGTGTCTTTGTAAAATATGTTTTATGTGGACATCACTACTGTGATGAATATTTTCACATTGCTATCGATGTGCCTATGAAGTCATATAAATCTCACTGCAGTGAATAACCGGAAAGGTTTGTATTAGCTAGGCTCCACACATAAATTTTCTCCTTCCCCAATGAATTCTGTAGCTCCTTTTTCACTATTTTATCCACCTTTTTTTTTAAATCATATTGGTCTCTTACAGCATTATGTGGGACACTAAGCCAAAGTTAATTTACTTAGATTGTTTAGATCATTGAAAAATACTCAAAGTTTATTTTGTGAGAGTGCTTAGTTAGGTTGCCAAAAGAAAAGAAGCAAAATCATTCTAATATTTCAGGCATGTAAATATGACTGCTTTATTCATAGTATACTCAGATGAATCAAGACAAGATAACTCAAAATTGCATCAGTGTAACCATATATTCTTCAAGGAAAGAACAAAATTTCGGTCCTATTTGTCCCTTTCTTCTCATATGCTGTGTTTAGATCCAAACCCTCTTCCACTCTATTTTTCCAAGACACTTGCTGTTTAAAAAAAAAAAACCAAAAAACCCCAACAACAAAAAAAACCCCAATATTAAAATGTCAACTAACAGT